>OZ022583.1:6487365-6652365 GCA_963669155.1 Arbacia lixula | reverse complement strand
TAGACGTACTCTACGAAGATACATATCTTTAAACAAAATAGAGAAAAGGAAAAATATGAAAAATGCCAATAAAAATTATGAAAATTAGATCTAAATAGAAAGAAAGACAAAAAAGACAGGCCAACTACTTGATGCATATGAATCTGCTTGAAACAGAATCATAACAAAATGTATCAATCTTTTCTAAACCGTTACTTAACGAAAGATAAGCACAGATGATAAAGAACAAATACGGACACCTTGTTATGTATGGTATATCTGACTGTCAAACGCTACCGAGTCTACCGATAAATCGTCATCAATTTGAGATAAACCTTCGACCCAGATTGCCAGAGTTGCAGTTCATGCATCACCGGAGTCCTGGAGAAGACCGGCACGCCTACCCCGACGCGACGGTGGGAGCGGGGATGAGTGGAACGGGTCACGATGACTGATGGGGAAGGAGGTGGTGGTGGTAATGGTGGTGGTGGTTGGAGGAAGATGGGGGTGAGATGGGATCGAGAAGGGAGCTTGGGAAAGGATGAGGGGGGGGGGGGGGTAAGATAGGATGTGAAGGGTAAAGTGAGAGGAGAATAGATAAGAGATGGTTGGAGATGAAGATGGATATATCATTTTAACATTTTAGAAGGGAGGGTATGTTTTAATGATGAGAGAGAGACAGGGTGAGACAGAGAGAGAGAGAGAGAGAGAGAGAGAGAGAGAGAGAGAGAGAAAGAGAGACAGAGACAGAGAGAGAGATAGATAGAGAGAGAGAGAGAGAGAGAGAGAGAGAGAGAGATGTTTTTATCCTTTCTCATACATTCTTTCTCACCTCCTCTCTTTCTTTGAGCCTCTTTTTTTTCTCCCTTCACAACTCTTGCCATCCTAAACGATTCACAACCTTTATCCTTTCAAGTTCCTCTTTCTTTTCATCCTCAACCCTCTCATTCTATCATCCTCCCTCCTCCCTCTACAATCCACCATTAACCCTTAACACCTCTTTCCCCTCCCTCTCTATCCTTAACACGCTTTCCCCTTCCTCTATCCTTCATCTCCCTATCCCTATCCTTCATCCTTTTATCTCCTCCTTCTTTCCTCCAGCCCCCTCTCTCCTCCCTCCATCTTTCATTAACCTCTCTCCTCTCTTTCCCCTTCCTCTGTCCACTCATCTTCAAACAATCCTTCACTCTTCACCTTCATCATTTAACCCTTCTCTGCTCTCCTCCACCAGCAAAAACCATGATAACGGAGTCGTCGAAAGCCAAAATGCCGGATTCCCCTCACGTCCCCCCTCACGTTCTTAGCGGCCAAGGTGTGCGAGGTGACGGCGTCTAATCGGGCAAATATTAGCGAAACACGGTCGGGCACAATTCCGTCGTGTGGAGGGGACGAGATGTTTGCCCGCCCTGGACTGTATATTTGTACGACTTTCTATTTAACCTAAATCGTGGCCCACTCCTAAAACCTTTTATATTGAAGTGATTGCACGTACCACAGCTGTCCACAGCTCATTTTTAATTCCTTATTCTCTGGTGTGATGTCTTTTTTTCTTTATCGTCATTGCAATCTCATATTACTCGTGTTTGTGTAGAACGTTACAATGTTGTGATTACCGAAAACATGGAAAAGTGTATATTTCTGTCATAACACCAATTTGTTTCCACGAAGATAAACTGGTTAGGCCTACATAACCATCCAACATCCTTTTGAATAAATGGGACTATGGGTTGCTATATGCATCTGTATATACAATCTCACATTGATCTTTACCGTTTGTATGCAACATATGCCTTTCCTCACAAGTACTGCACACATACACAACCCATAGGGAAGCACTCTATCTGACACACAAAGGGTAAAAGGGTCACGCTATTTTGTTTTTTCAGTCACATGTGACGGGTTTCATTCTTTGTTACAGAGGGCAAATATAACTCCATGTGAACATAACATGCTGTGCTCAATTGAAACCGCTGGTAATATTTAAGTGTTAATCAACAGTTAAGGTAAGCATAATACCAGTCATGGTAGCAGTGTGCTCACCCTTCGTGAGCCAAATCAACGAATGCTCTCTGGAATTTGCGTGTATTACTTGTGGAAAAGGCACATTTTGGCACACAAGGAGTTGTGTGTCGGCGGCGCTATACACCCAAACTCGCGATCGAATAAAGTAACGCGGAACACACATACAACCATTGATCTAATCAGGCAAGGAGATGAGGTTCTAAGCTACATGTTTTGACAAGCGGTCGGCATTTACCGCGAAATGTCAATCGGGATCAAACTTATAAGACGCGATAGTCCACGAAAAACGCTCAGCAATTGAAACAAAATGTACTTTGTTATCATAAAAATGATAATTGAATCTCCACTCGCGCGGGCCACGCGGGAGAGGGAGTCATGTTGATGTAAAATCAACAGTGACAAGAGTTGTTCCTCACGTCGTAGAGTGATGTTCGCGCGCGCGCCAAAGCCTGCAGCCACAAATCTTGACGTCATAATAAATCGATGGGGAAATCTGTGGTCTTGGAGGGAGGGTGACTTTTCCATGTTCGCAAGATCGTTTTTCTTTTTGTTATAGCAAGTTAAAGTTAAAGTTAAAGGCGGACATCCGTTATTCATAAGGAACAAAATGTGGGACAATGCCATTTCAATCTCTATACTCTACCAAATGTGTGCAAGAGGCTGAAAAGAACTTTGGACTTATTTGATTATTTGAAAATGAATTGTAATTGTAACTGGACATATTTTAGTTCCTTGATACCGTTATCTCATCTAGAATACAATTAGGAATAATGTCACTATAATGACAAGAAAACAGTATATTCATGAATCAAGTAATGTCATGAACGACATTACTGCGAATGCTGGATATAAAATTGGCACGCAAGATTGCAAAAGTCTACTCTTCTTCCACCTCATCCGTTTTCTATTCCGCGTTCTAATATTCCTACTTTATGTGCCATAAAGATTATTGGTTATTTACTGTCGTCAAATCAGGCAGCAATTGGTTTTACAAACGCTCTGTACGACTACGTGAAAGTACCAACAAAATAAACCTTGCCGCTTTAAGCGGTAAAACCGGTGTCCATAACAGCTCCCATACAGACAGCATACCCTAGCCATACACAGGCGGGCATATTGTAATCACGAGCCGGGTAGCCACGGAGTTGAAAGGCACATGGCATTGACTGTCGCCCCTAGACTCGTCCGCTTCCGGGGGCTAGGCTAGAGCGAGGTATTAAAGAAGATACGGAATAAAAAACGAAGACGGGGGCACCAAGACGATATGAGCTCACGGATTAATTAAAAATCCCTTCATTATCGTCCAAGGGCAATTCCATTTTCCAAGCACCATCCATTCTCTGTGCAGCGCCCCGGAGGTTTGCCCGTTGCGTAAAGGGGAGGGATGCGACTACATTTTTGGCGGATATAGGGTGATTGGATAAAGGAATGTCTTTTAATTTTGTCTCGGAGGTTTGGATTCAATTAGATATGGGGTTCATGTGCGGTTAGGAGATGTCACCACAGTGGATACGTTTGCTGTGGAGCTGCGACCGCCCATTGTCTGTCAGTCTCAAGCATGATCTTAACGGAACTTAATGACTGACACGTAGATGTTGATATAACCACAAGTATATTTTATCAATTCTTACTACTACTACTACTACTACTACTACTACTACTACTACTACTACTACTACTACTATTACTTCTACTACTACTACTACTACTACTACTACTACTACTACTACTACTACTTCTACTTCTACTACTACCACTACTACTACTACTACTACTACTACTACTACTACTACTACTACTACTATATTACTGCTATTCATGTTATCATTATGAATATTCATGTTGCTGCTATTGCTACTTCTACTACTGTTACAACAGCAACAACAACAACAACAACAACTACTACTACTACTACTACTACTACTACTACTACTACTACTACTACTACTACTAATCTAGGTTATCATCTTACCCTACTCCCTTTTCTTATATAGGATCTCTAAACAGGTCCTAAAAAGGTTAGGACATGAGCCCACCCACACATGACATGGAAGCTTTCCCCCAGGTAAATATATACATGAAAAGTCATCCAATATCAGTTATAAGATACCTGCCCTATTCGGCCTTTTCAAATGTGTCGTGATCATTCTTGAACCTTCAGGCTAAAAACACGTCATACAATTGCACGCTGAAAAACGATCTCGGAAGAATCTTCTTTCAATAAGAAAAAATGAGATGAGTCGATTTTGCCGCTTTCAAATCAAATTTCAACCAAAGACCCGGGGTGACGCATTAAAGACACTTAAAACCACAGGGCCAGGAAGCATGATGCAATCGAAATCAAATTCCTTTATCATTTGTCAAAACAAAACGTATTATAGGGATTATGGAGGAATTGGGTGAGGAAGCTGCTTGACGGATTTAGGTTAGGTTTATCGTTTGATGGCTGTGAGGGAAACGGAGGAAGTATGTTAAATTTCTTCTTATGCATGAGAGCAGAGGAATATGTATTCATTTGCAGGTATAATGGAAAACAGTGATGATGGTGAGAGGTTGTTGTTTTTGGTCAGGTGTGTGGATGGTGACGTGGAAAAGCTGACGGCAACTGAAGGGTAAGCTTGAGACGATAAAATGATGATGTGCAAAATAACGGGATATATGAAGAAATAGATGAAGAAGAAGAAGAAGAAGAAGAAGAAGAAGAAGAAGAAGAAGAAGAAGAAGAAGAAGAAGAAGAAGAAGAAGAAGGAGAAGAAGAAAGAAGGAGGAGGATAAGAAGAAGAAGAAGGAGAAGAAGAAGGAAGGAGGAGGATAAGAAGAAGAAGAAGAAGAAGAAGAAGAAGAAGAAGAAGAAGAAGAAGAAGAAGAAGAAAACGGAAGAGAGAAAGAGACAGAGACAGAGACAGAGAGACAGAGAGAGAGGGAGAAACAGAAAGGGAGAGACAGAGCGTGGGAGAAAGAGAGAGAGAGAGAGAGAGAGAGAGAGAAAGACAGACAGACAGACAGATAAGAGAAAGAGCGGGAGAAAGAGAAGAAGTGACAGTGAAAAAAACAAGTAAAACTAAATAAAAGATGAAGCAGAAAAAGAAGAGGAAGAAGGAAGATATGAAGGAGGATAAGGAGAAGAAGTGGAAGTAATAAGATATGAAGACAGATAAGAAGAAGAAATGAAGAACGAGTAGGAGGAGGAGAAGAAGAAGAAAAAGAGGACGATGAAATACCAGAAAGAGAAAGGCTAAGGAAGAGATGATAAATAGGAGGAGGATGAGAACATGCAAAGACAAAGAGGGAAAGGAGGGTGATAAATAAAAGAAGACTCACATTCGGCATGGATATTTTTTTAAGGTGAACAAGCCACAAAGTGTGCGTATAAGTAATTAGCCATACACACCTGCCTGTCTAGAGCTAGTACATGAGAAGGAAATTGGTGTCTCACGATAACCGCTAAATTTAATCCGCCTGGACATTCCACCATATTCCCAATGTCTCCTCATAATAAAAATGATACTTATTGATTTCTCGCACGTTTTGCATCGTCCCTCTTTCGTGTGGAACATTAGAAGAAAAGGAGACTTGGCATGGCGTACTTTCTTCCCCGAGGACACCTCTCAAAATGGTTTGTGGCAGACGGAAAAAAAAACGGGGAAAAAACGTTTCTGCTTCTCCTCAAGGCAAAAAGTGCAACATCTCCCTAACCAATCGATAAACCAAGTCAGAAAACGCCACCAACGTTCAATGCCAAGTCGGTAGTCGCAATCATTAGGAGATAAATGTTGGGATTTAGGAGGCCTGCGGAATCAGACAGTATCAAAAGATGATGATTAAGTTTGATATACTAATCTAAAATAGGTTTGAGTAAGGAGAGTAAAGGCAAGAATAGTTTCGGTGTATTCTTCTTGAAAGGAAATTATACTGTATTTTTCCATTGGTAAGACACAGTATACCAACAAATGTGCGATACATTCCGTGATTGATCAAGATATACATGGGTGTGCAAAGTCCATAGTGTCCATTACGTCATTTTAGAATAACTCTGACTAACGGATAAAACTTTGATTTATTTATTAAAATCATAAGATTGGTCTATATAAGCTCCATAAGTTTCGGTTAATCCAAAAATGTGCTGCAAGGCTTGTACCAGGTATCGCTACCAATTAAGATGGTATGGTAGCTTCGGCACTGTGGAACCCAATCCCAACTCATATCAAACATGCTGACACAGTGGAAAAGTCCAAATCCTCACTCAAAACCCACATTTTCAGTAGTAATTAGTAATTGTAATAATGTATTATTGTGTATATTTAATAATTAGTAATAAGTCATTAGAAGTTTTGACCTATGCAGCATCTTCTTCCGTCTTATCTTATTTTCCTCTTTTCTAAGCGCATAGAGACCCTGTCAAGGTTATTATGCCCTAGACAAGGACGGCGCTATTATTATTATTATTATTAATATTATTATTATTATTATTATTATTACTATTATCATTATCATTATTGTTATTATTATTATATTTGAATGCAAAAAATGAATATGATTAATGACATTAAACACAAGACTGTGTAAGGAGGTAAAGAGCGGACATGGGTGGAATGGGGCGGAGTTGAGTGGTAGTGGAGATGAATATGAGAAATTGGAGAGTGAAGAAAAGGTATGATATGATATCAGATGTATAGGTTGATAGATAGTCACGCGCATATACCTGAACAGGTATAAGACAAGGATACCAATAAACAGAAACAGGGAGAGAGAGAGAGAGGCAGATAGAGAGAGAGAGACAGAGACAGAGAGAGACAGAGATAGAAACAAAGTGACAGAGACAGAGACAGACATAGAGAGAGAGAGAGAGAGAGAGAGAGAGTGGGAGAGAGACAGAGACAGACAGGGAGAGAGACAGAGAGAGAGAGAGAGTGGGAGAGAGACAGAGACAGACGGGGAGAGAGATAGAGAGAGAGAGAAAGACAGAGTGAGTGAGAGAGTGAGAGTAAAGAGAGAGACAGAGAGAGAGAGAGAGAGAGAGAATAGAGAGAGAGAGAGAGAGAGAGAGAGAGAGAGAGACAGAGACAGAGACAGAGAAAGAGACAGAGAGAGAACAACATTGAGCGCAGCCTGTGCAGCTTACGATGTGTCATCAATAACTAAAGACAGGGTTCATGCAATCGCGATAATGTACTCGATGACAGTCGATCTCTCATGATCGTCGCCAAATATGGAGAAAGAAGCTTTCTCGCTAAAAATGCTCCACAACAGGAATGGTTGACCCTAGTTCTAGCACCCCTCCCCGGGTTCATTATCTCAACTGCAACATATCCAATCTTTCGAATTTTAGATGAATTTGATATCGTATTTGGAAAATCATTGCATCCTATATTGGTCGTTTATTAACTAGATTGATACATTATGCAACTGTTCTACTTTTTATTTGTGGAAATCAAAAAGCGAACTTGTTTTTTAAATATGGGTGTCATGCAAGACAAGTCTTTCCGATATAATCGTTTTTTTTTTATTGAAATTCCCATCCTCTGTCTCCAAAACAAATGATTTAGAGGAAAAGGAGAAGATGAAGTTTCGTATCCAACAAATAACTTGAGCAAGTAGTTTAGATTCATATTTTTATCCTCTCGCCCCATCTACGGCCAATAAAAGAAACACATCGGACTGGACATGTAGGCTGACGTGACACTAGGGAGAGCGATACTGATAGATGAATAGAGCGAGCGAGAGAGAGAGAGAGAGAGAGAGAGAGAGAGAGAGAGAGAGAGAAAGAAAGAGCGAATATGAGAGGAGAATTAGAGAAAGGGGGAAGGGGCGGGCGGGGTGGTAAAAGTGGGTGGATTTGGGAGGGGTAGGGGATCAACAGGTGGGCAGAAATAACAAGGAGACGGAAAGTGAAGAATAACTGACCTACTTGTAGCAAAGCAGACGATGAAACTCTGTTGTAACCAATGGTAGCCACGTCTTCTAAGAATACGCCTCCGACTGAGATGCAAAGTGGCGCCATGCGGCGAGCGGTTAAAGCTCTCTTGAAGTTGGGGTCACGTGATGTCCGGAAAGCCCGGATTACCCTTGTTAACCCGCATTACGGAGTGCCACAGAGGTCGTCCTGTAAAACTGTTCAAGGGAGGACATAGTGAAAACAACAAACAGATATGGAGGACACTATCAAAACAACAAGTTGTTGTCGATAAACACTTAAAATATGCGGTGTTATATACACATGGACCTGTGTACAGTAATGGGCACATTTCTGTTACATTTACTGTAACATTTGCATAAATCTCTTAAATTCTAATTATTTTTTGTCTCTTAAATAAACCTGCCAATAATAATAAAATATGAAATAAATGTATTGATTTGCACTTTAGAAGGTTTTGTACGCTTCAGAAAATTTGCCCTGTACAAATTTGGCACACACACATACATACACACACACACACACACACACACACACACATAGACACACATACACATACACACACAAACACACACACACACACACACACACACACACACACACACACTTTCAGGCCAAAGGTAAAAAGTTTGAGAATTTTTGTTCACATGGAGGTCCTTATAAGAGTGATAGGGTAAAAAGAGTAATTATGTACGAAAGGCATACTCAAGACAGCAGGTTAATGTGTCGAAGCAATTAAAAACATTCGACGTCATATTTCTGATGATGTGTATCCAAATGTTCAGTTCAAATTCGTTCGAGGTCAAATTTCAAAGGGTTAACCATTTTCCTCACGGGTACATGTATAGTCTACGAGGTAAAAAAAGCTGGTTAGATATTCCACCACGGTCATCAATGGTAAGAAAGAATCCATCCAGGTCCATATCTCTCTCCAGATATGCACGGTTAGATGTTTTGCTGAAAAACACAAATGACAGCTGCTGGGTTCGAACCTTTACCCTCCTGATCAAGAGTCAGAGGAATAATCCACTACATCACGCCAATGTTGACCTTATAAAATGTGAACCCGCATAAACAAACAATATTGTTAACCAGGCCACACGTTGCAAGGACTCATCTAAAGGCTTCAATGCTTTTAGACAAGTAGTAGTCCAATAAGGAGATATAATTAAGAAGCCTATCAACATAGAGATGACGTACAGATTCAGACACAAACACAAACATACAATCATCAATTCTATATATACACAGACATTCAAAGAAACGTACATTAAGAAATACACATATGCAAACATAAGCAAGCACACAAGCACGCACGCAACGCATTAAGTGTAGTTTTCACCGTTAATGCACGTTAATGCACGCAAATCGCATAGACCACTAGTCTGACTGGCACACAAAGAGTTAAGGCAAACTCGCATACTTTTGAGATATTAGAACAAAAAAAAGTCGAATTAAAACACAAAAACCTTCTCCAAATTCAGTCCTTTGAAGGTTTGAGAATAAATCCGAAGTAAACAGCTCTTTATTTGTTTGTCTACAGGGTGAATGATATTGCTCGTCAGGGGCTTGCATTGGCCGGGTATTGCCGGTGAAAGACGGGGGTGGGGGTGGGATAGGGTGTGATAGGGGGTTGTGGAGTACCTCCGTGACCCCCTAAAGTGACGTTTTTCTCTTCAAGGGGCGAGTGTACACTCCCTATGTCAAAGGTTAATTTGGAACGATGTGCTTGGTATACTTTTATCTCGGCAGGTGGTGCGGGAGTTGGCAAGATTTTCTCACTCGAATTGCAACCGATGAATACAATTCAGTATTATCTTCCAATAGTTTCGCGTCGTAGGAAAATAACTAAAATCTGAATTTGTGCGTTCTTTAATTTTGACCTCAGAACACTGAATTGCTGAATGTGGATTTACGCAGAGAGTGTGGGCGTATGACGTGGAGAAAACCTGCTACATGTAAGCAAAGGTAGGTTGTTTTTAATTAAACTTTTCTACTGATTTAGAATTGCATTTCTTCAGGATAAAATAAAACGCAACTCCTCTACAATGGAGTCAAAATATCTTATCCTACTTGTTTGATATATTTGTATGTAAGACACACCATCTAATTGATGTGCTATTGTTCTATTCATGCACATGATTATGATCATTATATCACATAATTGATTGATTGATTCGTTTTATTTCAGATTCAGCATAAAAACATATAACCATATTTACAAAGTACATATAAATATAAACATACATTAAAATATGTAAAACAATGTAAAGCAAATTATACAAATTGTTGGAAAGTGAAATAGGGTGTGTCAGTAAAAGCCTATATGGCTTGACAAGTTGATACACCCATTGCAATGAATGCAAAAGAACAAAAAAAAAAAGAATCAAGAATTTAGATCATGTAGATAGTTGACGGTTACAAAATTGAACTTAAATATACTGTGACAATAGATGGTGTTTGTATTTATTTTTGAAGGAGTTTCCAAATTGAATATTGCGTAACTCGGGGGGTAATGCATTCCATAAGATAGGACCAACGAAGCGAATAGATTTAAAAAGAGATTGAGATGAGACCTTTGATTGATGGAATAACTGATTATGCCTCGTGTTATAACTGTGGACATGGATATTCAAAGAAAACATATTCATCAAGTATTCTGGTAATATACCTAAAAAGTAACGATGCATGATGATACCAATTTTTAGTATGTTAATATCAAAAATATCAAGTGTTTTGAATTCATAGAATAAGGGTCGTGATGGAGCTAAATAGTCTGCATTTGAACAAATGCGTAGTGCCTTTTTTTGTAGACGATGTAGCTTAATCAGCTTAGAAGGGTAGGGATTACCCCAAACAATAATACAATACATAATATGTGGTAGAATAAAGGCATTATACATACAAAATAAGATTCGTGTTGGAATAAAATGTTTCATGTGACAAAGTAAACCAATGTTACGAGAAATTTTCGAAGAAATACAATCGATATGAGGATCCCACGATAGACGTTCATCCAGTACAACTCCTAGGTATGTAATCAATGAACATTTTTCTATTTCAGTATTGTTAATATAAATTGACGTATCATGATAAATGTCCGACTTATTTTGAGCATTGCGAAACACTATGTATTTCGTTTTCAATACATTCAATGATAACTTATTACATAAAAGCCAAACATTGACAAATTGTAGATGCTCATTAATAACATCAACCAAAAATGGAAAGTTCGAATGAGAAGCAACAAGAGTAGTATCGTCTGCAAATAATACATAGTGGAAAAATGGTGTACACTTGATTATATCATTAATATATATTAAAAATAAAAGGGGGCCGAGTATTGAGCCTTGAGGTACACCACATGTTAAAAGACGATTCTCTGAGCAATGTGAATTGTATACAGTGTATTGTTCTCTATTAGTCAAGTAACTATAAAACCATTTGTGAGGTATACCACGGACTCCATAATATTGCATCTTAGATAATAGTATTGAATGGGATAATGTATCAAAGGCTTTAGATAAATCCATGAATATTGCAACTGCGTGCTTATTTTTATTAATCAGATTTAAAATCTTATCGTGCAAGTTAATTAGAGCAAACTCAACAGAATAATTTGAACGAAAACCATACTGATTGCTGCAGAGAATATTATTTTTGAGAAGAAAAGAATACAATCTATTATAAACAACTCTTTCTAAAATTTTGGAAAATATGGGTAATATCGATATAGGCCTGTAATTATTACAATTATTCTGATCTCCTTTTTTAAACACAGGTATGACTTTTGCCAATTTCATACTCGATGGAAAAATACCAGTATTCAGCGATATATTGCAAATATGAATAAATGGTTCTATGATAAAATTGATAGTTGATTTTACAATAGAAGCATTAATATTATCGTGACCAGCACTCTTTTTACTATCAAATTGCTTAACAATATTGCATATTTCAGATCTAGTAACAGGCTTGAGAAATAAACTTTGTTCATAATTATCTGTTAAGAAGTCAGAATAACAGGTTGGCGTAAGAAGATTATTAGTCGAGTCAGACAAATCTTGACCAATTTTTACGAAGTGCTTATTAAAAATGTTAGCAATAGCAACTTGATCGTGAATTATATCATTACCTTGTAAAAAAGATTGCGGTAATTTGGCATTATATCTTCCCAATGTATTATTAATAAACTGCCAAGTTAATTTCACATCATGTTTTACTTCTTGAAACTTTTCAAAGTAATATACTCTTTTTGCTTGACGTATTACAGAGTTGAGTTTATTACGGTATTTCTTATATTTTGACTCATCATTACAATTGTTAGGATTACAACGATGAATTTTAAAAAGACGATTTTTTTGTTTAATTGACTTCAATATTGCACGTGTAATCCATGGTTTTTTAATCTTGGTTTTTAATTTCTTCTCCCTTAGTGGCATGTATTTGTTTAACAGAGAAACATAGTATTTTAGAAACAAATCATAGGCAAGATTGGCGTCATTCTCTTTCAAAATAAAAGACCAATTAGTATTTGACAAATCACGTGACAAAAACTGCAAAGCAGAAGGGGTAATATGACGAACAAATGAAGAATTATTTTTACAACCTTGGTTAGAATCAATAACAGAAGACAGATGAAATATGGGATAATGATCACTCAAATCTGAGAGAATGATACCAGAGACAGAATTTTGATCCATAGAATTAGTAAAAATATTGTCAATGATAGTGGCAGAGGTAGAGCTAACACGAGTAGGCTTATTTATAATGGGGAAAAAGCCCATAGTAAAAAATGTGTCTAAATAATTATGAATCATATTACATTGGTTGTATTGTAATATGTCTAAATTAAAGTCGCCCATAATAAAGCATGTTTTAGATTGTTTATTAATAACATTTAGAACAGAATCCAGCGAGTCTATGAAATCATTAACATTGGATGACGGTTTACGATAAACAATACCTACAATTGTATTCTTCTTATTTTTTTCAATAATTTCAACAAACAGAGAATTTACACCTTCGACGGACAGCTTAACTTCTGGTAAAACACGAATATTAACATTTTCTTTTACAAATAATCCAACACCTCCTCCTCGGCCTTCAGCCCGATTTTCTTGGTAAAATGAATATCCTGGTAAAGAGAAATCAATTGATGAGTTATTTATCCATGTCTCGGTCACACCTATAACAGAAAATGGTAATTTCAGTAGATATAAATCTTCACATAACTTATCGAAATTTCTATTGAGACTTCTTGCATTATAATGAATAAGATTGAGTCTATTGGTCGATACATTATTAGATATAGAATTACAAAATTGATCGAAATCATAATGACGATATATCATTGTAATTCTTAAAAGTTTAGTACAGTAGATATAATAAATAAGATTAATAAATTAATAAGAAAATAATGGAATGAAATATGCATGTATGAAACAAATGAGAAAACTATAAAAAAAAAAGTCACATCAAATGAAATTCAAAGAATTCATTGCTGTGCTTGTGTGGTAAAGTGGACCAGCTATTCCATTTATGTGTGAATGGATGGTGGTTGATCCGTACGCCGATACGTATGACCTTCTGCAAGACATTCGATTCACTTTGCTGCGCAGTACCCAGGAATAGAGTAGCGTAGTCATGGTCGATCTATTGAATGCAGTGTCTGGGTTAGCAATAATCAGAACGAGCATTTACACCCATAATGCCACTCTGGGTAAACAATATGTAATTATTATATGACGTAAGTGCATTAGGCCATGTTTATCATTCCAACATGCATCTTTAAATGATGTTTGAATAATTGCTTTGCAATACAATGCAACGCAATACAATACAATACAATACAACACGGAGACACGCCAAATAAGATTGGAAAATATGGTCATCAATCTTAATCATGATATATGCTTTAGCTGGGCACAGTACGTGACATGCTGAAAGATCTCTCATTATTGTTCCCCGAAATCTAGACCATGTCGTCAAAATGTCGTCATTGTGTTATGACTACCGTTTGTGCGTTCCCGCCCTGTTCATGTCTTAATCAGCACTAATTAGCAGCCATGCGAAAACATTCGGCTCGAGCCTTCATTAACGATATTGCAATGAGTTATGAATGCTTCTTTGAAATACATTTTAATAAATAAGTTGCAGAACGCAGGCGTCCTCATTGTCTGTTGCTTCGTTGGTGCTTTGGGCGCGGTGACATCTTCAATTTATTTGGTTATCATGTTGTTGTCAATGACGAGAGTGGATGTTCTCCTTTCAATGTACACCATGCCGCTTCCGTTCGATCAAAGACGAGGACTTTCAAATTTACTGTACCGTTTTCGAGCAATCATGCAAAGAGACAACACGGAAAACCCAACGGCGAGCTCCTGTCCTACGCAAAATATTATCAGTAAAGCAAGTGATCTAGATGTAGAGCAAATCAAATGAAACAACACGAACTTCAGTAGCTTTTAACATAATCCATTGTAACACGAATAGTACTGACAATAATATTACGTGAAATATTCTACTAATTTGTTAATGAAAAAAAATCAAATGCTTGATCATTCGATCAATCCTCACGTGGTTGCCACAAACGCACGTGTTATTATTACTCGTGCACTCATCCAAAATATCTATCAGAAAACAACAACATGTGGTCTTTTAAAAAATGAAAACTGTCTTTTGTTTGTGCACTAAAGGAGACTTTTTTTTTCACCATATAGTTGTATCACTATCAACATGATCTAAATACTCAAACACTTCGGCCCGTATTCTGAACTGAGGTTTAACGCAAACAGTGTACTAAACCTGGACTAACTTTACGGGACGCCAAATAAATCGTTTAATGCTACCTCCAAATCATCGATTTCATCACAGAATCACAACAGTGGTCAATTAATATGTGGGCAAACTCAATAAATCACAGTGATTCCGAGTACAAAATAAGTTAATATTAAATCAATAATAATGCCTCACTTTGTTTTATTCGACGTCCCATACAGTTAGTTCAGGTTTAGTACTCTGTTTGCATTAAACCTCTGTTAAACGTCAGTTCGGAATACAGTGTTGTACCGTTACCATGGTTACATAGGGCTGCCGCCAATGGATAGTTGGAATAGTCCAGAGGCATACCTGAACAATTGTTCAGTTTTGTTAAATGCACCAAATTTGGCACACATATAGTATACAAATATTTCATGACCATGAGGGATCTTGTGGAATCTATTTGCACCGTGGTTAAGTGGAGGGCGTGCGGTACTATTTTCCCGAGACCGCAGGTCGAGGGAAAATGGTACCGCACGCCCTCCACTTAACCGAGGGGACCAATAGATTCCACAAAGTTCCCGAATAAAGATCATGAAATATTTGTTTTATATTCTTCATTAATATATTCTTTGTTCATTAATTGAATCCTTACCATGGACCTTGTAGTGCCCATGCTCTAGCTAAGCCCCGAACGCAGGAGCCCGATTCAGATGTTTTGTTATTTCCTGCAGCTTGAGCAAACCAACGGAAATTCAAGTTGCACCTAGGCCGCAACACCGCTGGAGTTCCGGCAGCGCGCCCAATGATTTTCCGCTACAACGCTAAAAAGCTGCTGGAAAGAAATGTATCGCGCAGATTATGCGTGTCGCGCATTTACCTTTGATGAATAGATGAAAATTGTATCGATCACTAATAGCCCGGATATCGATAGTCCAGAGGGAAAAAAGAGACTATTTTTTACATGTTTACTGTCCACATGAAACATTAGCTGATTAGCTACAATCCTTTCAAGGAGATACCTTTATATCCAAATTTACGTAAACTATATATCATTATACACGCTTGCCAAATCTGGTGCTTTAACAAAAGGTTTTTAACCGTTGACAAGGAGATAATGAATTGGATAATTGATTTGATTTGGATGTGTGAAACTTGGATTTACAATTCAAGGTAAATAAATCGTTGGCTCGACCTTACAAAAACTGGATCAAGACTAACTCTAAACCTAAGACCTATTAATTGTTATCCTAGCCCTACTTTTGAGGTATTTAGGACGGAATCTCAAGGAACTAGGTGTTTTGGCGGATGGATATCGTCGCCCAAAACACATGAAGATGGAGCCTGGCGAGTCCCTGTAGAAACCTATGGCAATCGTATATCGAATTTTGTAGGGGCCTAATCACTCAAGTCAGTTCACTTCGGGGATTGATATCGACTCGTTGCTCGTTCTTAACCTCGTTGCTAGAGGTGGGACTCGGTAAAGTGTATAATACCCGTAAACATTACTTTTGTACGTCAAATGATCATTTCTGGTATAGATAGTTGGTTTCAGATGTGGAATATGAAGCAAATTATCAACTTTTGGTTTCTTCACCGACGTTGATTATTTGCTTACTATTTGTGCTATCATGATGAATTTGATATCAAACAAATGAGTATGTCATGCCCCTTCATCACAATGCTTTGTCATCAGGAGCTAACAAATATTTAGGTGTCATTGCCCCCCCCCCAATTTTTTGTGTGCATATTTTAGACAAATTAAATATAAAAACTTGAAAAACACATTTCATATTTCTGCTAGTTACTTCTCAACACAAACATTTCAGATTACACCTTTTTGTTCAGTGGTGACATATCATTCCAGTAAATGTAATATAAATCATATATATTTATATGTTTCTATGAAACGATGTTTCAAAATATTATAACAAACAATAGAATACAATTGGCAAGAATATTACTCTTTTTTCTTCAGAGAAAATTCCGCCTGAAATATAATTTACCCCAACGACATCCCAATCTGTGAAAGAGCTTAATACGCTCTTTCATTTGATACCAAATTCGTCATGGTAGTATTTATATTTCTGAAGACATAGTAAATTTTACGATGTTTGGCAAGCGAACAAATTTCAATGAATTCCATGGGTGTATGTAAACGTTTGGCCTCAACTGTATGTATGTCTCTATTTTGGGGCTGTTCCAAGTTTTTATCCCATCTGTTTGGCCCTCTCAAATGCCCAATCCCCCATTATGCGGTCCATTTCAACTACGGTACAGTGTGTTCCAGTAAAACATTGTTTGCAATTCGATGTGTTCAACCGTTTCAGGTGAGCGAAATAGAAACTGAAAATAAAACTCGAGAAGCAGGTTTGGTGATAACTGCGGGCCCAGTGTTTGTTACTACTTACCTACTATTCATTCTATTTAACCATTCGGATGCCAGACAAACTGCTGCTCAACCTATCTATCTACCTATCTATGTATCCAACTATCTATCTATCTACCTATCTATGTATCCAATTATCTATCTATCTATCTATCTACCCATCTATCTATCTGTCTATCTATCTGTCTATCTATCAATCTATCAACCTATCTATATATCCATCTCTCCATCTATCTACCTGTCTGTCTACCTATCTATGTATCCAACTTTCTATCTATCTATCCATCTATCTATCTATCTATCTATCTATCTACCTATCTATCGACCTATCTATATATCCATCCATCCTTCTATCTTTCTATCTATCTACCTATCTATATATCCTTCTACATATTTACCTATCTAAAAGGGCGGTGACAACATTGGACCTTTCGCTTTGCCCGCCCCCCTTCCCCCTGGCCAAAGACAGAAAGGTCCCTTAACAATGACGTGAACCGCTTAAAACCGACTTGTTATTGAACACAGTGGCACAAAGGAGGGAAGTATCTCGAACATGGCTTCGGGAACTTTCTCCAAGAGGTTGTTGATGCTTTTTAATTAAATATCAAACATGCTTGCCAGCCATGTTCGCTTAGGATCCTCGTTCCGATCGAGGCCTGTGCGCCGTCTTATAAAGAGTTACGACTGAGCTAAATTGATCGCAAGTCAAATACCCTATCTATAATGTACAGAGTTACGATTGACAGGGCCCTGGTTGAGGCTAGGGCCGTCAGACGAGACTCCCAGACGGTCCAGTAATGTCTTCAAGATGCTTCAGGTGGTATTACAGCACGTAGTGGGATTACGAAGAACAAGACGTGCTGATACTTTTCTACCAAGGGTAACCGGAAATGAGACGGGTACCGATGCATTTCACATTTGTGAACAGTGTCAAGAGAATATTATGGCTACTGATCACTGGTGAGATATATCGCGCGAAACCAAGAAAATTATCGCCAGACGTGATTTTAACCTTCATTGTGGCTTCCCCTTTTTTCCCCGAAGAACAAAAAACGTAAAAAAACCCCATTTCCACCAAGGGTAACTGGATAAGATACAGGTACTGATGTAGCGCAGCTTTATTTGAGCTTAATACCAGTAAGAGCGTATACATCCTTGATACCAGCAACAAGAAGATGTCACACTTGTGAGCAGTTTCCGGAGCAAATTGTGGCTACTAATCCTTGTAATCACTGGTGATATATATCGCATGAAACCAAGAACTAATTTTCAGACGTGATTTTCACCTTCATTGCGATGTCCACTTTTTCAAAATCTACAGCTCCATAAGAAACGCAGCGCAGCATTTATTTGAGGTGAATACCAGCAACAAGAAGATGTCAAATGTGAACAGATAGAGGTGTAACGCGTAGGTAAGGATTTATAATTATTATTCATCGTCGCAGTGATAGTTATGTCACTGTGTGAAGTTCTACATTGTTTGTTTTTAATGCTCTCATAACATAATTCTTTTGACGTGTCATCCTTCTGATTAAACGTCATTCTCACGTAAATGAGATTGTTGGGACATTGAGAGAGAGAGAGAGAGAGAGAGAGAGAGAGAGAGAGAGAGAGAGGGGCGGGGGGGGGGAGAGAAAGAAAGAGAAAGGAATAGAGAGAGGAGGGGGGGGGATGCACACCGAGTAATAGAGAGAGAGAAAAAATGTTCCCTATTTGGCCCTTTGTTGTTGTGACGCCTTTGTAGCAAAATGTTTCAAATCACTGAGGTAACGTACTTACCCGCTTTGCATTACTGTCATTTGACAAATCACAGCAAATAAGTGTGATTCAAATTCTGAAACGAAGTGAAATATGTAACTTATGTAATATGTAACAAGTTCATCATTTCATTATTTTATCTACAGTGCACATATATAGATATATATGTTAATGTATATATTTATATACAGTGTATGTTTATCATGATATTTTATATTTCTTGTCGTCTCTACTCTGGATATAATAACATATTTTCTGCTGAAGTTGTGTATCCGTCTGTTTAATTGAAATTGTTGTTATCCGCGATTTTCCAATAAATGGTATGATACAGTAGGTTATGACATAAAATAATACGATACGAGATATATCGTGATATCGTTTCCTATATCGTATTGTATGTTCATATACCTACAATGCTGATTGGTTCAACATGCTCTTGGTGCTACAGTATAGATCTGCTTGACCTTGGCCGATATATGTGTGCACTCGGTACGTCACATCCAGTTTAACAGCCACGTCATACTTGTGAGATATGGAGGATTGTCTGGTGCACAAATCAAATAGTTACCATGGTTACGTGTCGACGGTTATGTGATGCACTTTTCCAGAGAAAATCTGATTCACAATTTTATCAATTGCTTGCGTCTTGGGTTTTTATACCGGAATATTATCACGCTTTGAGATTTATATGGTATACATTATATCATGATGATTTTTGTTTGCACATCTTTTTCCCCGCAATTTCACATTTATGAAGGAGTGCTTGGTTGCCGATAACTTATTTGCCTACGATTTATGACGCGTTCCTTTTTTTCTTGATGGGCAACAAAGAATCATTGACTAAAACATCCCATCATATAATGTCAATTATGTTGCTGATGTTAAAGGTCTATTATCACGCTCGTATTAACATCCCTATTTACATTAACGTTAATGACATTTATGTCAACGACGAATATAAGAGGAGTAATGGGTCTTAAAATCCTATTTCATGATTTTTGTTCTTTTTATTCTTGTTGTAGACGTTGTTGTTGATTCCTCTTTTGTTTATTCTCCTTTCCATCTTGCTCCCTCTCCCCTGATCTTTCCACTTTTCTGTCCTCCTCTCCTGCTCGCCCTCCTCCCCACCCTCCTACTCGCCTTCCTGCTCGTCCTCCACCTCGACTTCCTCCTCGCTCTCTTCGTCCCCCTCGTCCTCTCCCTTCGCATCACCCTACTGCCCACCCTCCACCTCGCCCTTCTCCTCACCCTTCTCCTCTCCCTTTTCCTCACCCTCCTGCTCGCCCTTCTCCTCTTCCTTTTCCTCACCCTCCTGCCCACCCTCCACCTCGCCCTTCTCCTCACCCTTCTCCTCTCCCTTTTCCTCACCCTCCTGCTCGCCCTTCTCCTCTTCCTTTTCCTCACCCTCCTGCCCACCCTCCACCTCGCCCTTCTCCTCACCCTTCTCCTCTCCCTTTTCCTGACCCTCCTGCTCGCCCTTCTCCCCTCCCTTTTCCTCACCCTCCTGCTCACCCACCACCTCGCCCTCCACCTCGCCCTTCACCTCGCCCTTCTCCTCGCCCTTCTCCTCGCCCTTCTCCTCTCCCTTTTCCTCACCCTCCTGCTCGCCTTTCTCCCCTCCCTTTTCCTCACCCTCCTGCTCACCCACCACCTCGCCCTTCTCCTCACCCTTCTCCTCGCCCTTCTCCTCGCCCTTCTCCTCTCCCTTTTCCTCATCCTCCTCCTCCTCTCCTGATCGCCCTCCTCCTCACCATTCTCCTCATTATCCTTCTCATCCTCCTCCCCACTTTCCTACTCGCCCTCCTACTCACCCTCTTACTCGCCCTCCTGCTCGTCATCCACCTCGACTTTCTCCTTGCTCTCTTCGTCCCCCTCCTCCTTGCCCCCCTCGCTCACCCTCCACCTCGCCCTTCTCCTCGCCCTCCTTCTTGCCCTTCTGCTCACCCTCCTGCTCGTCCTCCTCATCAACCTCCCCATCTACCATCTGTGTTTGCATCTGCTTCTTCTGTCCTTCCTCCCCCATGACTCTCCGTTTCATGTTGCTTCTCACAATTTTGTTCTTCTTTCTCCGCCCTGATTCCTTCTCTTCATCCCCTCGTTTCCTTCTCCTCTACAGTCTTCAGCTGGACATGTTCATGTTCCCTTGCGTTTAACAAGAGCCAACCTTTTGGGCGTAAACCTCGCGCTTTTAATATTCTTGTTCACGACAAATTTGGGGTTAATATGGATCGCTTTTCACACCAGGGTCTCCAAAAACGTACCACTTATGAAATATACCCCTCTTTGGCCAAAGTCTGTAGATCTTGCTTTTGGAATCCATTTCTGGGTTAATTTGATATGGGAGAGACAGAGAGTGCTATGTGTGGCAGAGAAATGTTCTTGCTGAATTCATGAGTAAGTGTAGGTGATAGATCCGTCTGTCTGGGAGTCATATTATCGGAACTTGGAACGTTAACCACCGGTGTCCTTGCTGAAAATGGACAAGCTGGTGTAAAAGGATGCTAACAGTCTAAGCGATACAATTGTATTAAGCCATTTAAGTCTGTGATCGATCTTGTCAAAACAATATCAAATTGTTCACTATAAAGTGTAGACACCTTTTCCACAGTAGTACGTAGAATCGCAAGGATATCTTACTAACGACATATACCACTTCATCGTTGTCGTTGTTTTCGCTCTCTATTTAGTGGTTTTGTACATGTTCTTTGGATGCCTATTTCGGAATAGTGTATTAATAATGGCGAATTCAATCGGGGCATACGACGTACGCCCTCTCTTTGTTCTTAATGTTGATGCCAAACGAGCCCAGAGCTAATTCGGATATCTGCCTTCTTTAGGAAGCAAGTAGTGAAGAGGGTCTAGTCTTTTGACTTCCCTCCAAATTGTGTTTTTTTTTTATTTTGCACTCACGTGACCTATACCTCTATGGTCTGACTGACCGGACGTGTTGCGCTGAAAATATAGTATCCGGCCAGATGTACAATCCTGTCCAGCCGCATAGCGCTGTCACACCAGTCCAACAGGGAGCACCGTATTATTTATTTGAGCGAGGACCTTCCACACCCCTATTTTTGAAAACTCCGCACCCACCATCGGCACTTGACTGTCTCTATTACCAATACGATCAAACTATATGTCGAATCATAATACCCCTTCTCCACGCACTGTCATGACGGTGCGCATGCGCGTTCTCGTGACGCGCGATTGACTGTGGTATAGACCTCATTCATCGATGAGCAACTCCTAGGCGGGAAAGTGGTGCCGTGTAATTTGAGCTCGCTTAGTAGATGTAAGAAACACAGCTGAACTATTACCGGCATTTGAAAACGGACTCATCCGTTGCACTCGCGTGTTTCATATCATGCTCTCAAATTGTTTGCCAAGCACTGCATGCTGCATGTAATTGCAATTCATTATGCATACATTTTTGAAGAATTTATGTTATTTTATAGTGATTTCCTGTTAAGGGTAGTGATTAATGCACTTTCTCTCTCTCATCCATTCAAAGGAGGACTTGGTTAGTAGGGATAAGAGAAAGACCATATTCAAAAGTTCAAAATATCCGAGGATGGTATGATTTAACCGAAATGAGACCAGCAGTTTAGTCGACATTATCAAGCATTATGATCTCCGTGCCACGTAGGCGTTTATCTTGTGAGACTAAGAATTAATTCAGTTATTCATTCATTCATTAATTTACTTATCGTTTTCTAATCAGAAGAATAGAGCTCTAAAGCCGTTTAGAGAGTGCCTTTCAAGGAACATAAGTTAATATGTCTCTGTCCTCTGTTTTTCTAGACTTATTGTACAAGAACTCTCTTCACAATAATTAGAATCAGAAACTGGCTTTGAACAGAATTTGATATCGACCGCAAGATTTTGAGGAGGTTTTGGACGGTTTGTGCAATACGGTATATATGGCCGCTACCAAACGGGTGTTCAAACGTAAACGAGGATGTTTTTTTTGCTCTTTCTAAAAAAGGTTCCCAAAGCTTTGATTGTGATATTTTATATACGGTAACGTTAGGGTATAATACTGATCCATGACATGTGTAAAAGAGGTATCCTGTCTTTAAGGACAGGACCATCCATAACACTTACTCGATAGAAGATGAAGTTGATACGGGTAACTCGGTCAAACTCCCAACACAAAATTCCAAGAATATTGCGAATCTGATTGATATTTAGAAGATAATGCTCGAAGGAGATAAATGCGGAATACATTCATTTGGAATAAAAGCATCTCGATATATGTTTAGATTCATTTGAGCGTCCTCAGCCTTAGAAAAGGGGTGGGGGTGGGTAGGGGTGGGGTACAGGTGTAGTGATCTTGAGAGAGGGAGACAGTTAGTTAAGAATAAATATAGATAGTTAAAAAGAGAAAGATAGACAGAGATATACAAAGAAAGAGAAAGGGGTAGACAGATAATGTGAGACGGAGACAGAAAAAAAAAGAAAGACAGAGAGAGAGAGAAAGAGAAAGAGAGAGATATGAATTAGAAAGAGAGAGGAATAACTAGAAAGAAAAAAGAGAACGAGATGGGGCGGAGGGGGGGGGGGGGAGCAAGAGGAGGAGGGAAGAAATTGAGCTAAATTAGCCGTTTATTAGCCAATTGTCGGGGCGTGCTTGGGTGGCGGGACTCGGTCGCGAATTGCAGACGAGTACCGCCGACCACAAACCGATGCTATCGGCACGAAGTGATCGATTCACAACATCGCCAAATCTCTTTATCCTCGAAATCTGATCACCACTCACCGGCCTGAGTTCATCCTCAGACAAATTATACTTATTTCCTTCTTAGGGAGTACATCTTTTTTTAAGGGGACCTGGCCTAAGATTTGGTTTGCTTCCGGAGGGTGTGCACTTTTTTCTTATTTAAAAAAATATTGTTTACTCTTTCTGTCGTCATCGCTTTATCTGGAGTCCAGAGAAAGTTCTTCTTTTCTGTCTGTCCCTCCTTCTATCTCATTCTCTATGTATCTTTACCACTCGCTTTGTCTTTTCTTCTTTCGGCCTCCCCCTCCTTTATCTTTTGTTTCAAATGCAACCATTCATTTGATCTAATTTCTTTACCATGTTTACCACGCTTTCTCCTTATTTCTGCCTGAATAGGCTGATGTCAATTGCAAAGTAATTGCGTCAATGCTGTCACTTTGATATGTGATCAGTTCATTTTCTCTCACAAAAGTGTGAAAATTATTATCATCATACTTGTTCACATGATAGTGTGTGTGAACAAATGTCAGAACATTAATATTGCAGTAAGTGCGTCAATACAGACATTTATGACGACTTAAGGTGTAAGCGCATGGTAAGGGAATAGTGCGTGAATCACAGTAACCGAAAGTTGACAAATATTGGCATTTTAGTACATGGAAGGAAAGATACATTTTTATTTATTATTTATTCAATTTGATTTGTTTCAGTCTTTTTTTAAACAGGATAGCCCCGCCAGTGTTTAAAGAACTATTTAAGCACTCCACAGGGACACGGTGTACAAATAATACAAGTTAGCAATAAATTTAAGAAGAGTGGCGTGGGAATAAACATTAATGATCCTGCTTTAAGATGTTCGATATACTATGATATGGCACTCTCCATGACGTTAATTTCAATGACACATCTTAATATCTAATGAAAATAGTTTATTACCATCTACAAAGCAGTACATGAAAGTGCGTTAACGCTTTTGAAGATATGCGAGCTTATGAAGAAACGAAATACACCGGCTCGTATCATAAGCGTTGACATTAACTCTGTTTATGCCAAACAAAGTCCTTCTGCGTAGAATTTGTGTTTATTCTTGGTAAAAAAATGTTACCATGGCAAACAAAGAGTTAAAGATAGCTTACCGAAACAACATGGCAAGCCACATTTTTCTTCCAAAACTACAAAGAGAGCGTTTCCAATGATATCTACCAGGGGAGATACACTCGCCAAAATAGCGCCCTTCGACGATTTTCAAGCCAAACATGGCGATTCCTTTAAACTTCATTCGCCAAATCGTCGCTATTAGATACGTTATAAGAGTCTTCATCGATGTGGCATTGTTTGCTAGTCCGCGCGGCGGGGCAGCGCACTTTTCCCCGCTCAACTTTGATATTTCGTCGATGGAATTCTGTCGTGTTTGCATTTTAAAGAACTGCCTAGGAAAGCGTGCATGATATTTATATACTAACCGTTCCTCCCCTGAGATGGTCGATTATGCAGTAATGTTGGGTCGGGGGCGAGTGGCTGATCAGCTAGCCGGAATTCATGTGCGTTTTTTTTCTTTATAGCAGAAATTGTTTGCCGAAATGTTTTGATTTAGAGATGATAAGTATTCTTATCAGTCTGGATGTCTTAATTGCACGCTCGAGCTCAGCTGAAAGACGTCGTTACACAGCCATTACCCCACATACGTTTTATATGACTTATTGAAAAGGCAATCGTAAAGAATGATTATTAACACAATTCGTTCTAGGGTTATTATCTCAGCCTTATGTCTGTGTTTATGCTTCATCGAATTGACCTGGTAAGATTGATGAATGACACGCGTCAGAGTGGATGGATGCACTTCTAACTTACATGATCTCCTTGATGCATGGGACTGATTATTCGTCTAATTAAGTTCAAGTTCATGGTTTTTACTCATTTAAGACATCCATACTGGTGATTACAATACCTATCCTAATCTTCTAATCAGGTTGTCATCGTCCAAGTTTTTCTCTATCTCCGAATCAGAATATTTGCCAATCGTACATTTTTATGTTGTTGCTTGTACTTTTTCAATTTTCTCTCTTCTCTCGGCACACCTCGATCCACACCTCTCTCTCTCTCTCTCTCTCTCTCTCTCTCTCTCTCTCTCTCTCACTTTCCCCTCTCTCCCCTCTCTCTCCCTCTCCTACCCCTCTCTCGTCATCTCTTCATCTATAGAGCACGACATTTTCAACATTAAAAAAAAATGACGTTGGATTATTTCTGTGTATGATATTAATTTCCATGATCTAGACATCAAATGTGGAAGTTTTTCTTCTTCTTCGGCTAGGTCATCTTATCGTCTATCATGATTACGTCATGAATAGTCTTATATCCTCTCTCACGGGGTTAAATTAAGAGTTTGCTTGGCAAAAACGTCATGGAAACTGGCTGTGACATTAATCTTGATATCACACGGAAGACGCTTTCAGTGCTACCAACAGATGTAGCACGGTATCATGTCCTTTCGAGAGAGTTCTTTCAATTGCAACCTTAGAGGGCGGATGTCTAGTTGAGCAGAAATTCCCAGTAGCGCATCGTTTCATTTGGTTTCCTTTCATGTTTTTAATTAGAAGACTCGATTTCCCAACCAAATGCCAAGGTAATTTATAACGAAACTGTCATGAATGATTATGAAGTATGTCTGTGGTCTAAATTTGAACTAAGTTTTATAACAAAATCATGTTATACGATGTCTTATATTGAACATGCCGTGACAATGAAAGTAAAGAATTCGATAAGAAGTCATTTTCGTTCTGTGCAGCTAGGAATTATACGAACAACACCGCGTAAAGACTAAAACATAATCAAATGATTTACTAATATTAGGTTTAAAGAGATGCAATGTGATAAAGTACCTCGCCTAATCTATTTACACTTATTCTCCACCCTATATGCATATGATAAAAGTTACTTGCTATGATTTTATATGATTTGATTTTTTATATTTCAAATTAATAAAAAAAATAGCCCCTTTATCTAATTTATATCATTAGTTTAGCATAATCTCTTGTTCACAGCTGTAATTTCTAACACATTCCTGCTCACTTACGTTTTTTCATGAAATAGGAATTGGTTATTACAGTAAGCCACATTAATTCAATACCATGGAAACCGCTAATTAGAACATGGTTGGTTTCGCTAAGGAAGTTTCAATCGGTGATTAGTTACAATAGTCTACATGTAACAAGGCCCTGGACCCTGTTGCATAAAACTTACCGTTGATGGTAACTTTGCTACCAATGGTAATTTCTATAGAAACCTTGAATTTCATTGGCTGTCAAGCGGTGTTACCATGGCGGGCGTGTACTGGTAGAAAAAAGGGCATTTCTAACAAGTACTCAATCTGGGCTGCTCGAGACACATCCTGACCAGTTCCAGATGAAGAAGGCTTAATCTTGAAGATGAGTGTTTGTGATTCTATAGTCCATAGATTCATGTCCAAAACTCAACTCGACTGATTGTGTTATTGTTATCGCATGCGTACTATGATACTTTCACAGGTTAGGTTAAGGTTAAATTAGGGTTTGGGTTAGCAGAGCAGCGGACGTGCTGGCCCGTGTGATATGATATTATGAATAATAGACTATGCTTGTTACGAAGTTTAAAACGAAGATAACTTTTCACTTTCCCTGAAAAGGTTCGATAAGCTATGCCTGAGATTTTATACAACTTATTGTTAAGGCATACTGCTGAATCATGTGCCAAGTTTCAGGACTTTTGTAAGGCTACCTAACCTTCAAAAGCTATATAAAGCATGTAGTTAAGGGCATGCACATAGGCGTGCAGAGCGTCTTCAGAAAATAATTATTGTCTTGAAGTCGTCGGGAGGTCTTGCGCCCTGGGGCATCAGCTGACATAACGGACACGGGGGGCTGTGGCCGAGCGGGACGCGATAGCATGATACGTCTACGATACGTCCTGCGCGTCATGGCTTTAAATTTCACGTTCCTTCTTCGGAGTGGTCATTGTTATTGTTTATCTCTGAACGTGCCACTTGTGTATATTATTTCCAACGTGAGTGCAAATACATCCCAGGAAGCATTATGTTGTCTGACACACAAAAAGTTCAGGTGTATTTTAATCCAGTCCAAGGATGATACATATGTTTGAAAACAACCGTTTACAGTCAAAGCACGTTTTTGTGTATTTGAACATTTCTGAAAGGTTATGCGCAACTTGTCAATGTATTTTTAAACAGAAAGTTTGAATGTAAATTTTGCTATTTTGAATAGTGCTTGTGGTAAGTATGATACATAACATCGCGAGTCTTAAAAGTGTGTTCGAAGAATCAGAGAGTTATGTCTGTTTATAAAAATCCCATCATATCGAAAAGCTTACAGAGCAGGACAACACAGTGTGCTAATTTGGATGAAGATAACATCTCCTCGTGTGTGTTGCAGGGTAAACATATTGCAGAATGCAGATTTCACTTTGTTAATTCTAAACGTAAGAAAATATGATGAAGCAATATAAAATTACATTCTGGGTAGTGTTGGTGTGAAAGAAAGAGATATAAAAAAAGAAAGTGTGGGGTGGGCAAGAGGACAGGACGAAAGTGTGAGAGAGAGAGAGAGAGAGAGAGAGAGAGAGAGAGAGAGAGAGACAGATAGACGAACTGACAGACAGAGAGATGTGTATGTGTGTCGTATTTCGTAATTTGCTGGTGTTATTTGTATGAATTACGTAACTGAACCAATAATTAGCATATCCGAATAACTCACCGACGTTAGATATAAATATATGGAAATGAAATCATTCATAGAATGATTGTATTAAAGTACCCCATCCGCTTATACAGCAAACATTTACAAATCTGCAATGCTATGCGATCGTACCGTGAACAACCGGAGTCAAAATAATCAACATAATACTGGGATTTTTCGCCTGCCCTGATTTGATTGAGGCGCTATTCCGGTTTTGCTTTGGGATTAACGGGCATTTTACGATGCGATCGCAAAGGAAAACACGCCCGTGGGGTCCAGGTGTGAGGTCGAATTTAGGTGGGCGCAATCTCTTCCTTCCTTTGGGGAGATGGACTCTGGACAGGTAATAGTGGGTGGACGGGGTATCAGAAGCAGGTGATACGGGTTATAATTTGAGGTAGCGGTCCAATGAAAAAGGGTATTGAATACCATGCAAAGATGAGAAGGGGTAGGGTGTAACAGAGTGTGGGTTTTGGGAGGAGGTGTGTGTGTGTGTGTGTGTGTGTGTGTGTGTGTGTGTGTGTGTGTGTGTGTGTGTGTGTGTGTGCGTGTGAGTGTGTGTATGTGTGTAGTTGTGAAGGTGGGAAGGGGGGGGGGCGTGGAGAGGGGAGGATGTGACAGTGGAAATCTTGTGAGGTAGCGGTACAATGAAGCAGAATAATGAATACAATGAAAAGAGCCGAAGGGGAAGGAGTACACTTTTTGAAGGAGGTGTGGTGGGGAGGGAGAGGAGGAAGGGGGGGGGGGGGTAGTTACAGAGCACATAATTTTGAGGTACAATAAAATAGAATAAGGATTAGAATCAAAAGTGGAGCGAACTGTTGCATTTTGGAGGTGGTGGTGGTAGGGTAGGGGGGGGGGGAGGCCTGGTGAGTGACCGAATGTGGGGGCGGGGGGGGGGGGGGTGGTGGTGGTGAGGAAGATAGAGAAGACAGAGGAAGAGGGGGTGGGGTTGGTGGTGGTAGAAAGACAAAATAGAGAATGCAAAATGGAGGGAGTAGGTGGGTATAGGGGAGGATGGTAGACAGAGAGATAGAGGATGAGAGAGATAGAGAGGGTAGAGAGAATGTGGTAGAGAGATAAGTAGAGAGGAATGAATAGAGAGAGAGAGAGAGAGGGGGGGGGTAGAATGGGGGAGGTGGTAGAGAGAAAGGGAGAGAGAAAGATAAGCATGCAGAGAAATAGATGGAGAGAGAGAGAGAGGGAGACGAAAGAGGGTGAGAACAAGAGCAAGGGGGAGAGAAACAGACATAGAAGAAGGGGTCAGGAAGAGATAGAGAGAGAAGAGAGCGAGAGCAATTCCGTAAAGGAAAATGGAGGGTAAGTGGGAGGGGGGCAAGGAGAAAGAGAGAGAGAGAGAGAGAGAGAGAGAGAGAGAGAGAGAGAGAGAGAGAGAGAGAGAGGCAGTCAGCAAATGCTCAACAACATAATACTCGTACAATAAAAAAATCACAACAGTCAGATGCGCAGACAATCTCAAACAATACCTGGAAAACGCACTGACAAGAGCGCTCCTTGAGACTTTCCGCATTGTAAAAGCCGAGGGCGGGAAGCCGCCTGGGGGGAGAGAGAGATTTCATCTTTTCTCTCTCCGCATCCTCGTTCTTTCTGCTTCGCTAGAGCTCGCCCTCTCCAATTTCACCTAAACACGGCCGAGATCCCCCCGCTAAGGCGGCCTAGGCCACGCACAGAATCATGAACTTCAATTGAAACCGATTGATTTTGTCATCAATAATAATGTTCAACCAGCATTCGCTGATTTGCGTTCCCCGTGTTTTTTTTCTTTCTTTCTGAGTACAGAACGTATTTATGATAAAGCATAGAGGCACGCGTACCTATAACTGCCCCTGTTATTTGCATTATTCTCGTTTCAAAAACATTTCTCATTATTTCTCAATTTTTTTTATTGTACCGTGCCCTTTTCCTATGTTTTGGTAAATTGTAAACAAGAAATACCATCTCCCCCCTCTGTCTCTCTATCTCTCCTGCTCGCTGCTCTACTCTACATACTCCCTCTCCCTCCCAAATATTTCTCTATTCATCTCACTAATGTCTCGTATTCCCCCGACCAATAATGTGTGTGTGTGTATGTGTGTGTGTGTGTGTGTGTGTGTGTGTGTGTGTGTGTGTGTGTGTGTGTGTGTGTATGCGTATGTGCGTGGGTATTGATAAATTGTGTGCAAGATGTTTGTGGGCGTGTGAATGTGTGTTTGTGAGCATATGTGTGTGTTTAAGTATGTGTTTGCATCCAGTGAAAATGTGCAATTCAAACAAAATGGAAACCTTTCACCCCTTTCCAGTATATAAGGTACATCTGTTCAGAAAATTGTAGGGACATGTATACGCACAGTCATGTCCCATTAAAATCATAATACAACTTGTAGAGTTTGTCCTTTCGTCTCCTTTTCCGGCAGACGCAATACTGTAGCGGTATGTTTATGATAACGAAAGGCCGAGTCACTACAATATTTTTCCCTCCATCGTTTGTTATATTCCGCCATACAGGAACTTCCTGCGACTCCCAAGGGGTTTCTACACGGAAACTGAAAATAACACAGGTCCCCGTGTATTAACCGCCCCTAGAGACTCTTTCAAAGCCACTTAGCAAGACAACGTGACTATCATACTCCCATATTTTCCCATTTTACGATGTCAAAATTGAAGTAAAAAAGCGGATAAAAACCATATTTTTGTAGGTCGCCAAGGACAGACAGATGTCATAATTCCTTATTGAAAGGAATATAGCGCCTATTACTGTGGCTAATCACGTGGTAATAATGACATTCATGCATTCAAAATGTTCATTAAGTCGGCACCTTCAGGCGCGAGTCGTGCGGTTAATTAGCTCACTGAATGAATACAATAACACGCCCAGAAGTCATGATCATACCTGTCTCGCAATATTGGCATACCTTACGTCAGAGAGAGAGAGAGAGAGAGAGAGAGAGAGAGAGAGAGAGAGAATATGACGCTGTGTGAACAGAATATTATATAACATTTTTGTTTTGGGGAAAAGAACATGTAGTACAAATAAGCAGGTAAACCCATATGAGTGCATGCTTCCATCATCGTTTGAAGGTCACATGTTTCAAAGAAAGACATATTTTTGAAGATGTAAACCAGTCTGAATATATTTCGATATTACATTTTCATGAATTCGTAGAGGGGGAGGCGGGGGATTGGTAAAGGAAGAAGAAGGTAGAGAGATGAGGATGAATCAGAGAGTTGTTGTTAAATAAGTACAGAGGGAGAGAGAGAGCGAGAGAGAGAGAGAGAGAGAGAGAGAGAGAGAGAGAGAGAGAGACAGAGAGGTGGGGGGGGGGGAGAGGGAGAGAGAGAGAAAGAGAGTTGTAGAGAGAAGAGAGACAGATGAGTATATATATATATATATATATATATATATAGAGAGAGAGAGAGAGAGAGAGAGAGAGAGAGAGAGAGAGAGGGAAAAGAAAAAGAGGGAGAGAAGGAGAGGGAGAGAGAGAGAGACAGACCTACAGACAGAGGGGATTGAAAGATCACACAAAAGTGCAGAGTGTGCTCCGAGCATTCCTCCTGCGACTTTCGTCACGCCTCTAAATCCAGGCGTTTTCTCGCCGTTATCCCCGGCCTCATACGCCCCTCTCATTATTTTCACCCAATTTGCTCACGAGTTAATGAAATTTACAACCATTTTTTTTACCCCCCCCCCCTCCCCGAGCCTTTCTCCGTGCAGCCCCACCGGCCAATAATTGGGCGCTAAAATATGGCTGTGAAAAAAAATTGGCCATATCAATCGCATGTTTTAGTTCTGGTCTACGCTTGGAGTGGAGTCTGGCTGGGGGAAGAGAGGGCGAGCGGGAAAGGGACACCAAATGTGGAAAGGGGAGAGATGGATGGAGTGAAAGGAGGATGGGTTCGTGCAGAATCTTCAAGAGTAGATCAAGTGTTGGATAGAAATTACCCTCCAGGCTTTAACTGAGACGATCCTTTCCTCGGGCATTTTTGTATTGTAGTTAAATGTATTTTGTTTGAGCTCGTTGCGCGCGAGGTACAGAGATGAATGTGGCCTTATGAAGGTGTGGCGGTTTGCCACTCTTTTTTTTTCAATGCTCGCTATATATCTTTGGTGGAGGGAAGAATAAGAGGAAAGAGAGAGAGAGAGAGAGAGAGAGAGAGAGAGAGAGAGGGGGGGGGGAAGAAACAAAGGCAGAGAGTTGGTGGGCATGGTGGTAGAGATATAAAGAGGGGAGGGATGAGAGAGAACAAATCAAGCAAGAAATATACGGTGTGGGAGGGGTGGAGAAAAAGGGTATGTAGATAGAGCAAGAGAGAGAGAGAGAGAGAGACAGATGAAGAGGGGAACAAAAAGAGGTATGGATAGATAGACAGGCAGACAGAGTAGGTGTGTATGGAGGGAGAGATATGAGGAGTGGAGGAGGAGGAGAGAGAAAGAAATATAAATGAAGGGTAAGATAGGGGGTAAAGTGAAGATAGAATGATAGAGAAAGAGAGACAGACAGATGTAGATATAGAAAAAGGTAGATCTATTGAGAGAGAGAAAGAAAAAGAAAGAAACGGAGAGAAAGAAACAGAGAGAGAGAGACAGAGAGAGACAGAGAGACGGAGAGAGACAGAGAGAGGGAGGGAGAGATGGGGGAAAGAGTGACAGAAAGAGACTGAGATCCACGGGTGTGAAATAAATGTTGCTCTTCCCGCCCGATTTCCTATCAACGGGCGAATGATAAGTGTTTATTCTGGTCCGGGAGAGGGGGTGGATAGCTTGGAGGAGAGGAACTAGAGACGAAAGCCGTGCGGGTATTTTATTCTTCTCGCCCTCCTCTCTTTAGTCCTATCTATTGCATATATATATACTCCTCTGCTCAGCTTTCGGTCCCCTTTACATCGCCCGCAAACACTCTCTGCAGAAGAGTGGATCATGACGGTCACGGCGATGATGACGTCAAACAGAGCATGCGCGGTGTGACTCATACGGGCATGACGGGAAAGCTTGTTTTAATGCTATTTTTGCGACACGAGCAGGGGGTGTTTCACCAAGCTGTTCTTAAGCTACGAACGACTTTGCGCACGACTGGTTACCTGTTCTCGAGCTAGATTTGTTCCTGTTTTAACATAGTGGGAATGAATTTCCAACAATCCCAATAAAAATAAACAGAAATATACAGTAATATTTTGTGTAAACTCTATGCGTGCTACTGTCACATGTTGGCACACGTTATTTAAATTAGATCAGCATTTGAACTTGAGTAGAAGGGGTTAAGTTGTTTACACAAGTGAACCAATCAGCAACCAGATATTGCATGTCTCGCATAAATGTATGAATATTCATATAATGAATATTGCTTCATGGCAACCATTCAAGTTTACAGCGTGCATAATGTGAATATATGACTGTGTCCTGATTGAGATTTGTATGGATCATCTGTTGTAGCTCGAGTGAATGGTTGTAACCAGCGTTGCACCTGTTGTGGGCTGTCTAGGGTTAGCTCCACTTTCCATTGAGAGTCCTCTGGTCCTCTGTGTCCATTACGCGACTACAACCATCGATTTGATACCTCGCCGAAGCGGACCAAGGGAACGAAGGAGGGGTACAAGGGTCTGTTCACATAGACGCAATTTACGGTTGCCATTACCGCTTGCCGTAGTAGCAATGTGGTTTACCGCCAGAGTTTTTATATATCGCGGCGATTTACGTGCTCTGCCGCAACGGGAAAAAAACAAACAACATATTATAAGCGGCAGCTATCGAGCGACAGCGGTTAACCCGCTGCGGTGTAAACGTGGCATAGTTCCGCATTGATAACCCTTGGTATATTCAACAGTATTTCGTCACATGCTGCACCTTTGCGGCAGCGAAAAATCACTCGCGACATAATATCTACCGGCGGCGCTAGCAGCAGCTATTGTGTAAGTTGACCAATGGATGTTTAATGGATTAACGAAGAGGATCAAACCATATAACTATCGTGACGTACATGAAATGGTAGTGACCAAAATCTCATTTGGTTATGAATGCAGTAAAAATATATAGATGATGATGGATATAGGTTTATATAATTATTTTGGTCTAAGAAAGTAAGAAACTATATAATGATATGTCTGTCTGTTTGTGTAACTGTAAGTAATCTTACTTCCTTGTGAACCTCATTCAAACATGACAAAAAAAACCCCAATTCATATTTTGAAACAAAATATAAAACAGAACGTAACTCGTACTGGCAATACGGAGAGAATAAAAATATAATGTTGCTGGAAACTGCGCTGATCTATTGTAAGCTTTTAATATACCCGAGTCTGATCGGATGAAATCGTCGCTCTTGTCTCTGTGTACGGGAAACGCACCCCCGCCACCCCACCCCCAGAAGAACGGGAAAACAACCAAACGGAGAGGAAACACAACGGAAACATTATTTCGCCGCAGTGACTTTGTCTGCACGCCGCCCGTGAATGAAATGAAGTGAACCCACTCGGCTATGGTTTCGTGGAAGGGTTTTAATGAGAAAAGTCAATTTTAGATGGGGGGTTGAATCATTGACATCATTGCACTGCACGGTAGTTGACTGGGAGTATTAACCGCTGGATGACCCAGTGTTTGGAGAGGGTCTGCATTGAGATGGCTGGGGCAGATTTGTTTGGGCTGGGTTGTGGGGGAATGATTTGATTTTAATGCGTGTAAAGTCAACGTTGAACTTTGCGCTGTGCACTTTTGATCGATGAGGGGAAACGGCAATGATCAAGCTGACTTCAATAGCCGCTGCTAATTTGACTTTGCCGGCTTCCGTCTAAAGAGGTATATTCACAAGCACGCGGTTTTGCCGCTGCCGCTAGCGATTCGAAGCGGCAAACCGCTTTCAATTAAACGTGGCTTGATCATGTTCATAGGCCAGCTTGTACAGTAGCTGCGTAATGCGCATGAGCAGATACGTACAACTGACGTCAGTTCACTTGTGATAAATAGAGTAGTCTTGATAGTTCCAATTAAGTAGAATTGAAACTTACAGTTTAGTGAAAGAACACACTCGACATATCTTTCTATGCCAGCAATCTGACAGTGGCACGTGACATGTTAACAGAATTTGAAAAGATAGTTTGCAATAATGTTCAATATGAAATATGATACGTGTTATTATCGCAAAACGCTGTATTCGATCGGTTCTTCCGTTATTAATGAATATCAGAATTGTATATGTGGATCACAGACATACCAACTCCTCAAGTTATATGAACCATTACTCAGGAGAGAAAGAGAGAGAAATATGACGTGAGTGTGTATGTGTTATACGTGTGTGTGGGTATAATATATAAAGAAATGGTGAAAGAGAGAGAGAGAGAATCCCTTCATGATATCTTCGATCACGCCAATGATCTACCGGTCACTTTCCCTTCTCTCACCCATCTACCATTCCTCGCCCACCCAGCATCCGGAGACTCGACGACCGAAAAAATAAAACCGCGCGCCCCCGATGGTAACCATGGTCACCGCGGTGTTTCTCAAATTTCCCTCGCTGTGCAGCAACTTCCAAAACCGAAACACGAAAGGAGGGGCGGCAAAAGTCTTACCAAGCATGACAAATAATCATGAAAATGTCGCGGGTCGCCAAAATATCATTATATCTTAATCCGCATGGCGCGTCATTTTTTGGCTTCGGCTCCAGCAGTCAACTACATTATTGCAAGAGGAAACACTAGCCGGTGTCGGGGCGAGAAATGGTGATGATCCATCGCTCTACTTTAGCGGCAATTAGCGGCTAAACGATCGTGGAGTCTAGAAGTGATCGTTTTCAGAGTCGGTACATGATGATAGTCCGCCCCAGACATACACCAGGGAGTTAATATGTGTGACCGAAGTGAGTAAGTTGCTATAAACAATCTTCACAGTGAAAATAGACACGACATTTTGAAGAGAAAAAGAACAAGAAACGATTTAAATGGGAAGCTCTGAATAATTGCAAGTGAACCTATATGGAGGCCACTGCGTAAATCCTTGTATTTTTCTTTTGAAATATGAACCATACAGCTCTAGTTTATTTTACCATGTGACGTCCATGAAGGAGGTGAAAGGGTGAAAGTCACAACATAATGGTTTAATGTATGTGATGTAAAAGATACCACGAGTAGCCATTTTTTTTTACTCAATTATTGTTTCTGATGCTACATACATCATATCCTGTCAGTTTGAGCCATGTTCATTCAATAACAAGGTAGTGCGGGTGCGTCAAATTTCAATGTTTGCGCGTGCGTCTATGCGTTTTTGTGTGCAATGAATGGTAAAAAACATGACTACCTTCAATTGGCCATAGCTCCTCAGAATAGCCAGTGACCGCAATGTTTTTTTTAATATTTTTAAAGAGTAGGAAATGTGTAGATGTGATTTCGTGTTCAATTTAGCCCTTAAATGTATCTTGATGTCATCATATTGCCATTTAAATCGAAAAAAAAAATGAATTTTCATGTATGACGTCATGAATTTTTTTTACCCGTTTTTGCGTATCTCAGTAATCCTGTATCAATTTTCTCCCAAATTTCAGTATGTTGTAGTTGAGACATTGCTCTATGAAAAGGATTATCTTCTTTTTTCATTTTGATTTTGCGTTCATGGTGTCAATTTGGTTTGAAAGCATTATGTGAAAATGTCATATATTTACGTGTAATGTCAATGGTTGGGGCATTTATTTCAAATCATGAAATGACATGACAATCTTCTACGAGCTGTATCTTGCCTATGTTTGAATCTTTCATTCTGATATTTTAGTATGTAGTAGCTGAGTCTACTAGCTGTCGGATACAAATTTAATCAGATTTCGGCATCATTGCGAAATTTCAGCTTGAACATCGACTTCTAAATCATTCTAGCCCCTGCTGTACATTACGTGTTAAGTGAATGGAAAGATTTGTGGATGAATTGGTTACGCTGTTTTAAGAACGCGCGACCCCGGTTTGAATCCTGGCGTGCGTATGGTCATTACCTCATTCCTTTTACAATGCGATTTTTGTCACCTTCTTTTGTTCTTTCCATCACTATGTCCTTCCCTTTGATATTCTCTTTTTACATTTTTATCTCTCGCCCCTTCATCTGAAATGCCTATTTAATACATTTATAGCATATACATGTGACCATTCAGGCAAATCTTAGTATGTTAGTACGTTGTAGGCACGCTATGAGCTTTCATGAGCGTTGCCTATGGTTTCTTATGAATAGATGGTGTCATTTTTTGGTGTCTATTTTTTGTGTGTCTTTACCCCACCCCCAAACGCACCCCCTTTAAAAAAGCTAAAAAAGCTGGTAACGGCACTACGTACATCATTGCATGTACCAAAATCTGATCTCTTGACCTGCCGATTATGCACACATAAAAAGTACGCGAAGTTGTGTATCATGTCATATGTACATTTACCATTGGTTTGTATGAGAAGCCTTCCACGTGTAGTTCACCGCGTGTAAAACAACTTTGATGGTTAAATTCCAAGTCAGAAATTGTCCCTCATTTTTGGTTTGTAGTAGGGGGGGGGGGGGGAGGGGGGGGGGAGGGGGCGCTCTCCCAACTGGGGTTATTGTTTTTTATTAATGTACAAATATGAATAAGGAATTAATTACTCTAGTTACCTTCTAATCACTGGGATTTTTTAATTTTTGTTATAGTAATCGGCGAAAATGAATGGTCAATGGGTATTTTACCTCTGAAAACGCTATTAGTCGAATGCCTATATTTTGAGAATATACTTTGAAGTAAAATCTACGCCTTGGGTTCTAATTAGTGATAATATGTTCATTATGTCTCATAAATATAATGCGCATCACCTAAGCGAACCAAAGGGGTTTAAAAAAGAACGGACAAAAAAGAAAACAAAAGGTAGATGTTACACGTTCGTTGTTTATTGTCATTAGAAATAGGAGCAATTAGAGAAGATTAGAGAAGATTAAGAAAAAACAAGAGGTTAAGCGATGGTTGCCAGGAGTTCAGGTGTCGTGACTTCGGGCTTCACCCTTACCGACTACCATTAGTTCCCTTCTGGTATGGCGACCGGCCCATTCGCATATCCCTCCCTACCCTCCTGAAACCCAAATAGCCTCGAGAGGCCCCAACTCTTTAGGGGAGGAAGCAAGGCAGATCCCAATCATTGCCGGGCCATCCGACAAACCTTGCACCTTGGATAAACCTTGGAGTTAGATCTGGATTCGAACCCGTGCGAGCTAGCACGAGTGTGAGGTAGTCCCGGCGCTTATACCGCTCGGCTATAAGACGTCGGTGCTGATGCTGGGGACTTTAAGCGTATAGACTATTTTCAAATCAGTGAAAGGAAAATAGCAAAAATGACAGCGTGTAGTCTGTGTGAGGATCGAACTCTCGACCTTCGCGTCCTCAGCCTGACGCTCTATCCACTGAGCTAACTGACCGATTGTTGACGCTGGAGGTTTTTCAAAGCTTATGTAACACTCTTGCGGATCTCGTCAAGCTGGCGAGATCAGGGTGTTGCTATCGTTTAGGGAACAATAAGTGTCGCTCCGCTCAGCTGTGGCAGCAAGGACAATGCATAATGCATGATTCGCAAAGGCGTGGCCTAGACAATAAATTTAGTCAACTGTACAGCTCCCATTGTTGTTTTGGCAAGAACGACGTTTTCATCTTACATTCTGACGAAACTACCGCTTAATCGTGGCCATTGATAGAGCCCTCACCATCATTAAAACCTGCCAACTTATCGTAACTTCATGTAAAGAAGCTGTCACTCTACCATAACTATTAGAAACTATTAAAAAAATCCGCGCCAATTATCCAATAAAACCAGGCCTATCGTTTGAAATAGGCAGTTAATCGTAGCTATTGATAAACGATCGATAAGGGAATCCTTTATTTCTTCGAGAGGGACCTTTTACCCCTTGACTTAAAAGCTATGGCATAGAAAGCAGCATTGGTAAGATAAACCTAAAAGTGCATGCAGGATTATGGCTTGTTAGCGCGTTGTGAGGACAATGCTTTCTACGCACTACGATTCTACGCACTAACTATTGTGCATAGAGCATGCCGGCCACTGCCATCATAACGGCGGCCAGATCTCAACGATGAGCGTGCCCTTTCAGATTACCTATCCGATAGACAATGTCCACGATGTCGAAACGGGGGGGGGGGGGGGGGTAGGCCTAACATCTTTTGTATATATTGACAATAATCATTTCATTGCACCCACGCGGAGGTAATCTGTAACGAATGTTCTGCATTTCTAGCCGGATTTGCCATAAATACAACATTGGGAGTAAAACGCGGCAATAATGCAAAGAGCCAAGAAGCCGTTTTCGTTAAGTATGCACAATACTCCCCCGAATGACGCGTTTTTTTTGGGTTTTTTTTTTTACATCACCTGCATTTCGTGATTCAGTTTTAATGGATGGACCGCACTCTGAATATATTAGTTGTTGCTTCTCGGACAAAACTCAGACAAGCTTTGGGGTCACCATTGATAACGTATTGTTTGATCGATGTAAATGAGATTTGCATATATAAAGATAATTATCTATTAAAAAGGAGTTATTTGAAATGCAATGTGGAATGCACAGATAACGGCACTGTGTGTGGATGTAGCACTACAGCCACTCACGGTGCCTCTTGGAGAAAGAAAATACGAAAGTAGTCTGATTTGTACTTGTATTTATTTGTATTATTATCATCATATGGAATATTTTCCAGCATATTTTGATTCATGAAAGTATAAAAAGAAAACATTTGGAATTCATGAGATGGCTAGAATAATATGTTGTATATCTCGCACATAAATTCATAGGCTACTAATTATATCAACTTGAAAATGAAAAATGACAGTGATTTCTATCTTGTCGACCCACGCAGCTAGGGTGTAAGAGCTGGGGTAAGCACGAGAGTAAATATCTTTTTGACACTTTTGAGAAATAATAGGAGGTAAGTTACAGCTCAAATGAAGCTGAAATTAACACATTATCAAGTCAAATTATGTCACATTTACTTGGAGCACGTTTCGTGATTATTTATTCTTTTGATAATGAGATTTTCACTTTCGGACAAATTTGGATGTAAAATGTTTTGTGTATCAGATAACCAATTTAGAACACAACAATGACCATTCTGTATCACACCTGTCCACCCACCAGCAACTAGCATCATTAATAATTTATGATGCTTCTGGTAGAAAAGAGGTTGTGAGTGGACACAAGTGATGAACAATGGCCATTGTTGTGTTCTTTTTCGCCAACTTGGTTTGAAAATGTAAGAACATGTTGCTTGTTGCTTTGTTGGGCAAGCAGATAACACAAAGATATGTGCCACGTTGTTGTCCAGCACTGCTGGCCAAGCTCAGTGTGTGATAAATATTAATAGACCATTCTCGTCATGTATGCACATTTTATGCACGTCGTTCAAACAATATGTTAACAATGGTAACCCCAAAGCTTGTCCGATGTTTGTCGAGTAGCAACACCTAATAGATTCAGAGTGCGTTCCATCCATTGAAACTGAATCACCAAATACAGGTGAATGTTAAGTGAATGGCAAGATATGTGGATGAATTGATTAAGACACGCGCGCCTCGTTTCGAATCCTGGGGTAGGTAGGTTCATAACTTAATTTCTTTTGCAATGTGATTTTGCCACCTTCTTCTGTTCTATCCCACACTATGTCCTTCTCTATGAGATTTTCTTTCCCATATTTTTTCTCTCGCCTCTTTATCTTAAATGACTATTGATTACATGTTGTGAGCACATACATTTAGGAAAGTCTCTGAAATGTTAGTAATTTGTGGGTGCGCCATAAATTTTCCTGAGCGTTGCCTCTGATGTCTAATGAATAAATGGTGTCACCATGGAAGGTCTATAGTTTTAACGTACATTTACAAGCCCATGTCTTTGCATGAATTTGCCAATACAGGCCACCTTATACTTGTCCACAAGTATGTCTCGTTTTTTTTTTTTAATTTTTGTGTTGTTATCACATGCTTCCGCGTACAGTCTTTGTCATTTTAGACACAATATTTACATACGCTTTTCAACAAATTATAAATATGGAATTTATTATTCTTGTACCTTCCAATCACTGGATTTTGTATTTGTTTTGATTTTTTCAACAATCGCCAGAAAATAAGGGTATTTACTCCGTTTTACCTGTGAATATGTTATTGGGCGAAGGCTTGTATTTCGAAAGTATACTTGTTAGAAAATATGAAGTGTTGGGCCTTTGCTAAGTAAATTATCTGTTAAATGTTCTTTGAATGTTTCCATGGTGAGAGTGTACTAATAAATACTATTTAGAAAATAGCAAAACTTTCGGTAACACCATGTGGTTGTATTCTTTCGGATAATTGGCCCACTTATGGGGCGAAGAAAGGAAAGGAAAGTGAAAGAAGGAGAGGTGAATTTTTATGTTTTTATAACACTTACACAAGACTATTTTTAGCTTTAGTTTTCGGTGTTTTAAACCGAAAATAAATGGGATGGAATGGAGGTAGAAGAAGAGGGTGGGTGTTGATGAAAGTTGTGAACTAGTCACAAAGTAGTGATAAAGAGAAAAGAAAGAAAACATAAAAATTCACCTCTCCTTCTTTCACTTTCCTTTCCTTTCTTCGCCCCATAAGTGGGCCAATTATCCGAAAGAATACAACCACATGGTGTTACCGAAAGTTTTGCTATTTTCTAAATAGTATTTATTAGTACACTCTCACCATGGAAACATTCAAAGAACATTTAATCCAGCTCTACGGGGAGCAGATTGTTCTAGCTTCGAGGAGACTACAGCGTGATTTCATCAAGCAAGCCAAGCTTTTCAATCACCTAACTTTCCTGAAACGTTGCCGAAATTCCCAGATCATTCCTATAGGTCTTCGTCTCAAGTCACCTATTCAATCCAGCCGAGCAGAACGCATCATCAAGGAAGCAAGCATGGCCCTCACCAGAGAACGGATCAGCCACACCAGAGAGCAGCTACACGTCGTTACCCAGGACATCGACTCACTCCAGATTCTACTACAAGGAAAGCTGAGCCAAGAAGACTTCAAGAAGATTGGGGCATTTAACGACGAAATCTACAAGAAGACCTTTAATAGGTCTAGGGCCAAGCAGCTCCGGAAATTTAGCACATTGCACCCTACTAGAGAACAACCAGCGGATACGTCAGCACCAGCCAGGAGGAAGACTGTCATCAACCTCAGCGACCGGAGCCTCTCTGAAGACGAACAAAAAGTGTTACAACTTGGTCTCAATTTTGCTGTGGCACCTAAGAAAATTCCTTTCGCAGAGGTCATTCAGCAAATTGAGCCTAATCTTCGTGTTTTGAACAAGACAACAGCTGACAGCGTTAGATTTCAAGTTTCACAGGTTCTCTCTACTGCCAAGCCACCTAGAGCCAACATCAGCAAGGACGAACGAGCTGCCATCCAAGGACTTCGTAGGGATCCATCCATCCACATTCTCAAGGCCGACAAGGGAAACGCAACAGTCATCATGCGACAGGACGAATACGACAGCAAGATGGAGAGCCTCCTCAACACTTCAACCTACACCAAACTGTCCAGAGATCCGACGGCTGCTACAGAAAGGAGAATCAACGAGAAATTGCTAAAACTTCATCGAGAGGACATCATACCCAAGCCGCTATATTTCAAGCTTCGATGTTCGTCATCAACCTGCCCTGTGATCTTTGGACAACCTAAAATACACAAGCCAGATACGCCACTTAGGCCCATCGTCGCAACAAGGGGATCTCCGACATACGACACGGCTCGACATCTTGCTACGATTCTTCAACCACTTGTTGGGAACTCATCTCATCACATCGCCAACTCCAAGCATTTCATTGAGAAACTCAACGCAATTCAAATCTGTCCTACAGATACGCTTGTCAGCTTTGATGTTGAATCTCTCTTCACCAATGTTCCTGTTTCAGAAGCCTGCAGTATCATCCGACAGAGACTAGAGGAAGACGACGCCCTACCAGAACGGACAGCTATGTCTCCAGAGCACATCCAGGATCTACTTCTCACATCCCTCAACTCGACTTCATTCCAGTGGCGTAACTCTTTTTACAAACAGGTTGAAGGAGCAGCAATGGGGTCACCTCTCTCCCCCATCGTCGCCAACATCTACATGGAGGAATTTGAGACAGCAGCACTTCAAACATCGACTCTCTGCCCCAAATTATGGGTTAGATATGTTGATGATATTTTCGTCGTGTGGCAGCACAGCAGAACTGATCTCCAGGAATTTCTTTACCATCTTAATCACAGGCACCCAAGCATCAAGTTCACCATGGAGATAGAGCAGGATCTTTCCATCCCATTTCTAGACGTACGCATTACAAGGACAGCTGAGGGAAAGGCATCACACCAGGTCTACCGGAAACCGACGCACACGGACAGGTACCTCAATTTTAAATCGTTTCATCACCCTTCTGTTTTACAGTCTGTATCCAGTACTCTCATCCGGCGAGCACACGACATCAGCGACGAGGAAGACCTTCAACAAGAGCTTCAGCACATCAAGACAGCGCTCACCAGCATCAACGGATACCCTCCTCGAAAGGTGAAGACATCTCTACCTCGTCCGCGCACTCCTGCTCCGCCACATTTAGCTTCAGTTTTTCTCCCTTACATAGGACAAGCTTCTCACAAGATTCAGCGGATTCTCAAGAACGTCAACATCCAGGTCAGGCACCGATCTTCAGGTAAGCTGCACTCCAAGCTCTTCACCCACAAAGACAGGAAGCCGCCGGACACTCAACCAGGAGTCTACAAGATACCGTGTGAATGCGGTCAGTTCTACGTTGGAGAAACCGGAAGAAGCCTTAGGACCAGACTCAAGGAACACCAGACCAGCTTTAGACGGAACGAGTGGGAGAAATCAGCTATCGTCAAACATGCTCAGCAACAGAATCATCGCATCGACTGGTCCAACGCAGAACTCATCACATCCATTAAGCACTGGCACACCCGGCGCGTGAGAGAAGCCATCGAGATTCTTCAACACGACACGGTACCACAGGAGAGCGGACTTGTGATCAACGATATCTGGATGCCACTTCTTCACCACGCACACCGGCAGCACCACCACGCACAACGCACACGGGACGACGACCTACCGGAAAGCTCGGGGAATTGAATACGCCGCACTTTCGCGCCGTTTCACGCTCCAGTGCACACCGCGCATTCGCGCCGCACTTTCGCACCTATTCAGCTGTTTCACGCTCTAGTGCACACAGCACATTCGCGCCGAAACGCTCTATTCTTATTGGCTGATTTCGGACACTCTCGGGTTATTTCGGATCCCTTCGGATCACATAAATACCCGGCGCGCTCGTTAGTTTCTTCGAGTTATTCTCCGGATGACGGACAGAGCACACTGCCCGAAACGTCGAGACTGATACTCCCTCTTTCAGATTTTGAAAGAAACCTATAGTTAGTTGCAGAACTGACTATAACTTTTCTACACTTTTTCTCATTTCCTTTTCTTTCTTTTCTCTTTATCACTACTTTGTGACTAGTTCACAACTTTCATCAACACCCACCCTCTTCTTCTACCTCCATTCCATCCCATTTATTTTCGGTTTAAAACACCGAAAACTAAAGCTAAAAATAGTCTTGTGTAAGTGTTATAAAAACATAAAAATTCACCTCTCCTTCTTTCACTTTCCTTTCCTTTCTTCGCCCCATAAGTGGGCCAATTATCCGAAAGAATACAACCACATGGTGTTACCGAAAGTTTTGCTATTTTCTAAATAGTATTTATTAGTAAATTATCTGTTGTTCAATCCGTATCATCCAAGGTTATTGCTTTTAGAGATAGGAATGGAAAACAACAAATTAAAGAGGATTTAAAAAAAGAACGAACAAAGAAAGAAAAAAGAGAAATTTAAGCAAAACGATAGAGATAGAGAAGGAAATAAACAGAAATGGGTAGAAGGAGATACACAAGGAGAGAGAGAGAGAGGGAGAGAGAGAGAGAGAGAGAGGAGAGAGACAAATATGCTTTTTACACTACATTTTCTTAACCCCATACTATCCTTAACCCCGGACTATCCTTAACCCCATACTACCTTTTTTTTGTTTCACACTGTCTTTCTTAACCCCGTACTATTTGCTTAGCCGGGTTGAGGATTTTTATCGCTTTTCACACTGTACATGCCTTAACCCCGGACTATCGAAGAGCTCATGAATATTGATGAATTTACCAATCTGGATCTCGCATTAGCTTTTTGCAAAGCTGACGGTAAATTATTTGCTTGCCTTTGTTTTACTGCATTAATTTTCATAGATTGATTGACTAGAATATGCCTAATGATGGCTAATGCAATTTTTAATTATAGTTTTAAAAGCTTTCATTATCTTATCAACTCATTTTTTTACGTTATGGATTTGTAACAATTACATTCGCCTTGTAAAATACTAGTCGTTAAACACATGAAGCTCGAATCAGCAAGAACCCGATCGCGCGTCTCGTGAACTATCGCGCCACATATTCATGACTTTCCATCACGGTGACTATGATTGGCTAATGCTTAGCCCCGCTTTCTTAGCCCTGTTCGATTTCACACTGTATTTCTTAGCATCGCAGTTGCGGTGCTAGCACCGCAATAAGCCGGCTAACCCTGCTTTTTAGCAGGGCCAGATAGTACGGTACTATTTACTGTGCTAGCCCATTTTGGTAAAACGCAGTGTGAATCCGAAGAGGGCTAAGCCTAACCCCCCTTTAGCCCCACCAATTTGGTAGTGTGAAAAGCATACTAAAGATATCCATACAGACATGCATAGGCACATATAGAGAGGGAAAGCAAGAGACGCAAAGGAGAGGAAGATGATCAACAAAATTCATGGAAACGAATTAGGTGGTCTGTCGTTTAATCTCGATAACTAGAAAACTATTTGCCTAAACGTTATTTTTGCCATAACTATATTAGCTTCTTCATTTTATTGATATGATAATCATCAAAGTGATGATTGTGACGATAATTGATGATGAACTGTGTCATTTTCTACTCTTACATGTAAATCTAATTTGTAATTATGGGCATGCAATGAGACCGCCATCTAAATAAAGAAAATGAGGTTACAGTAGTACCATTCTCATTGGGCTTAAAAAATCTCGAAGTTAGGGGATAGGGACAATGGAACCATTCGGCCTTTAGTACGGTTGCAAGGCAACTTTCATCCTAACTTCGAGATTTTTCTAACTTCGCGATTTTTTTAGCCTAATGAGAATGGCACTAATAAAGAAAGCTCGTTGACTCAGCTACAACAAACTAACATTTCAGCGAAAAAGAAAAAAACACGAGCGAGATTCAGCTCGACGACCATTGCCATGTCATTTAATGATTGGAAATCACCGTACTATTATTTGACATAGTGCCTTTAATATATTATTTGGGCTGGGCGTAGGCCATAAAATATAAATAAAGAGAGAAATATAGAGGTGATGACGTTGTAGGACTGCCTGGTTATTGAAACAAGAAAGTCACAACAAATTCGAAATATCAACTAACTAACCTGTAGTCGGTTGTTAGCGTAGCTCGCCTCGACAATCCCTTTAAAACAAATTAACAGAATATCATATTTCATGTTGTCTCTTGGCATTAAATTTCTTTTATCGTTGATTTGATTTCTTTTGCTTGAGCAAAAAGGGATTATAGCTTCATAATTAAGAATAATCTGTTGTAGCCACATTCGTTAATTGTAGGCTTTGATTACAAATGTCTATTAGAATGTAGGTAAGATTAGCATTTTGTGATGCAACTGATCACGAATGGTGAATCAAGCTTTGACGATGCCCTGTACCACATTCATGTATTCGAATACAGACAGAATGCCACTTAATTTGAAATACTTCCACCCGTTTAGAGTTCAAGTCGACATATGGAGCCACTGGTTCACCTTCTTGACAAACTTAATATGAAGCTTTCAACCGAATCAAAATGATCACGTCCTCCTCAGACATTTTCTGTGCGTTTTAAGTGACGCACAGTCTACAGACCAAAGTTCTAAACATGAGAACCCTTACCCCCGCTTACAAACAGAATGACCGATGTGAGCTATTTGCCAATACTGCACGCCGGATGATCTATCGTATCTGCAACATTAAGTTATGAGGATCATCCAGTGACCATCTCAACAACCGAGGGAATCTTTATATGTTTATACGAATAATTTCCCTTGGAGGGGGAGGGGGAATATTGTCTACAAACCGGTGATTGATTGAAGCCTTCCTCTCACGCAGTATGACTGCAGTCTGCTATATGGGATCTTTAAAGTCCAAAATCCATTCAGCGCCAGGGTTATTTATCCAAGGTTTAATAACGATGGTTTCTTCAGAAAGCGACCTTACTAGGTAGTGGAGGGAGGAAGGAGGAGGGGATGAAGAGAGGGAGAAAGAGAGAGACAGAGACAGAGGCACAGACAGAGAGAGACAGAGAGAGAGAGAGAGAGGGACAGACAGAGGGAGAGAGACAGAGAGGGACAGAGAGGGACAGAGAGAGAGACAGAGAGAGACAACGCAAAAACTGAAAAGAGATAAATACATAAAGACAAGCACTGAGTGAGAGAGAGCAGCATATAAGAATAGAGGCCGAGAAAGAGATGGGATAGATATAGAGAGGGATAAAAAAAAAGAGACTGTAGAAGGAGATACATAAGGAGAGAAGGAAGAGAGAGAGAGAGAGAGAGAGAGAGAGAGAGAGAAAGAGAGAGAGAGAGGGAGAGAGAGAGAGAGAGAGGGGGAGATAGGGAAATAAAGACATCCATACAGACATGCATAGGCACAGGTATAGAGAGAGAACGCAAGACAGGGAAATGAGAGGAAGGCGATCAACAAAATATAAAAGCTCTTGGAAAGGGGGCACAGTTACATTTCTTAATTTGTTCCCTTGTCCATGACATTTCCATCCTTACGACGTTTGTCCTTTCCAATATCATGTCACCAAGTTGATAACTCTTCGTGCTCACATTGTCCATGCAAAAGTCAAGCATGGTTGACAGTTTTGCTCTGATGAGGGGGTGTTAAATTCAACCTTTACCAAGCGAAAAGGAATTCTGTGATTAAAAACACGGAGTGGTTGTCAGCGTACGTAATGTCACATTTTCCGTCAAATGTTGGAGCTGGGGAAATTTATAAGGTTGTTTTGTCGAATATGGTGGGGAGAGATGGAGAGAGGATGAGAGAAAAGGAGGGAGATAGAGAGAGCAAAAGAGAGAGAGATAGAGATAGAAGGGGGAGGGAATGTGGTGGGTGTTGGGGTTGGTGTGTGGATGAGAGAGAGAGAGAGAGAGAGAGAGAGAGAGAGAGAGAGAGATAGTGAGAGGTGGGGGCGTGTAGAAAAATGATAGGAATAAATGTCAACCAGTGTAAATGTGACATCAAGAACATGCAGACATAGCAGAAGAGAAAGAAACGTAAAAAAAAAAAAATGAAGTAAAAGAAGAAGAAAAGACAATACAGTGTCTGCTGTAAACTCTCGCGCCCGCCCAATTACGGAATTAATGTATACATGACCTTCTATGACAATGAGTATGGTGTGTGAGCCACATTTAACAAAACACTTGGAGGAAGAATGTTCAGTACGACATTTTAGAAGAATAATCAGACAAAAACTACCCCGCGAGCAACAGTATAGGCAGGTATTCATTCACCCGAAGCTAAGTGTTTACAGGCAAATAATCTCCAATGGGCTGACCGGGAGACACAAATTTGCACAACTTTTTTTTTCTCCTCCGAATGTGTCTAATCTGAAAACCTTTTCACTTGTGTAAAGAACACTAGGGGTTTGTGCCGGATTGAGCCAAGTGCATCACGTGTACACGTCTGTGTGACAAGTACATGTATGGCTTGGCTAGATTTGTTTTGAGCCATTACACGTTCTCTGAATTCTAATTCGTCATTATAATGATTATACACGTTACTTCAGAAATTTAAGAAAAAAATTACATTTGACAAGTAATGATGACATGGAATTAGTGTCATACAAATTTAATTCGATTCTAAAGCACAACGCACCAATGTCCAGCTCCGTGAAGGAAAATATTCAAAATTTAGTTTAGAGCTTCATCTCACTTAGGACATTCTGTCGGAAAACGATCTGCTTAAAGACCCACTAGGCGATCTTGTGAACTATGGCATCTTCATTTTAAGGTATTTCGGCTTAAGATCATCTCATAAGACAAAAAGCAGCATCTGATGATGCATACTCGTGGTTGAAGTTAAATCAAAACTAACTCTCTCAGTATTATCGGTATGAAGATGTGCAGTAAATCAATGGTCATTCAAGGACTGGTAACGAAAGGGTTAAATTATTTTCGGAATATCTCTTTCACCTCGCATGACGTCCATTACAGGCAGATAAGATGACTAATTTTTAAACACCGGTTGCAGAAACACGCTAAGCATTATGGTCATGCACAAACTAATTCTAGTTGTTGAAAGAGGTCACTCGTTTTGATTGTGTGTAGAGTAAATTTGTTGGATTTAATTACTTGCGCAATCGTCAAAGAAATGTTCTTTTCCGCTTGTCACATGATGAGACAAAGTTAGGTTAACGCTTCCCCTACAGAAAAATGCGTTACTAATACGGACGAAATAAAGGCAGAGAGGGAGAGACAGAGAATGAAAGAGAATGAGAAGGAGAGGAAAGAGCAAGAGAGGGGAAAGAGGAAACAGGAAGAAAGCAATAAAAAGAGTGACGAAGGTGGATAGACGGAGGGTATAGGAAGAGACCTATATACAGGGAGAGAGAGAGAGAGAGAGAGAATGAGAGAGAGAGACATACATACATACAGACAGACAGAGACACAGAGAGAGAGAGAGAGAGAGAGAGAGAAGGAGCGAGAGAGAGGCGGCGGGATAAAGGAACCAAATATTTTGCATGTTTGGTGTGGTAAAAATCTGACAATCACAGTTTCTCCTTATCCCCTCTCTCCCACTTACCTCCCTCTCTCTCCTCTCCCCCTCTCTCTCCCCCTCTCTCCCCTTCTCTCTCTTTCTCTATGTATCTCTCTCCCCCATCACCATCACATCTCTCCCCCTCTCTCGCTCTGTGTCTCCCGCTCCTCCCCCTCTCTCTCTTTTCATTTCTCCCGTCACCACTCCACCATCATTGTCACGTGACCTCCGCAATCCTTACACCAGTCCGCCCGCCCGTGCGCCCGCCCGTCCGCTCGGTTTTTCTTCTCCTTATTCTCAGTGCCAAAGAATGACGGTTGCTCTTCAATTCGCCCGTTAAAATAAACAGACTCCCCTCCTCGCCCTTCTCGTTATCATTCATCAGTCCTCGGCCCTTTAAAATGTTAGACAACCCTTACCAGACGGCGCGAGATAGGATCCACGATGCTGAAATGTTCCCCTCTTAGTTAGCATAATGGCCAGTATTCCGGGGCGGGGTGGTAGGGGAGGCGTGAAGTCTGTTGACACAATACATCTATATATTGTGTGATGCATAGTGCATCTTTTACGTGTATGGCGTAGGCTAGACATATATTGTTTTTGTTTTTTCAGAAATTTGTATTGCGATTTCACTCAATACATAGTTACATAGATCGTAAACAATCACTCGATTGTTCAATTATCCTTTAACAAACATGACTTAAGACTGCTACACAAAGCATGGTACCTAAATAATTTCCAAAGAAAATAAAGAAGGAAAGCAGAATGTATACACACACACACACACACACACACACACACACACACACACACACACACACACAATACACATACACACATACATACGTATTTATGTATGAATAAATATATCTTTCTTTTTTAATGCAAGAAGTACAACATGTAATTTTTAACATCCAAACAATTCCTGACTGATTCAAATTGTGTGCAATTGTAATAGCATTTTGTGTTTCATCATTTTAAAAACAATAGTAAAGGCACGACAACGCCAGCAGCAATCATAGCAGCAATACAATAAGCTACGTCAATTGAACCCTCGATGCCAGATGAATTGCTATTTTCTGTGGTTTGTCTGGGACCAATGAAATAAATGTGACACGGAAATATGATGTGCATTTTCTGATATTCGTTTCGTGGAATATGTTGATGTTTTTATTGTCGGTATGATTTTCATGGAACCAATATCCCTTTCATTAACTTTACATGTTTTTTAATTCCCGAGGTCTAGTTGACACTTAAAGTTTCCGGGTAATTGAAAGCTTTGCTACCCTAATGAACTAGTTTCATAATATAATGCTCTTGGGGGAATTTATACGTATGTAGAAAAGAACTAAGCGCCCTTTCATGTATGAATGTTGGGCTAGGTAGATCATTATATAAAAAAGTTTTGTGAGGTAGATCGTCCCCCTATTAAACAGCATTTAACAAGCAATCATGATTCAATTCCCTCCTAAAGAAGGTCGCATTCAAATCAGCACTGCGTCAGATTTGATCAGCGGCGAAACAAAATGAGCTCGACATTAACCCATTAAAAATGCTGTTAACCAATCAAAAGAAATCGAACTCAAAATTAGAAGTAATAATTTCAGTTCTATTCCTCACCGGATATGCCATTCCCATGCTATAATTCATATTGTCTGCAGAGTGGATCAGCCTTCACCCGTCTGACATGATTTGGTACTTTAATCCTTCAAGCACAATTCGAGCGTGTTTGGACCAATGAAACACACATATCCCATTCAACAGAGTTTGATTTGAGTCAGGAAAGGTTAAACCATTCTACTTATCCGCATTCACCGTATAACTTCAATCCGATCATTACTGGTATTTATGCATAAGCGGGTCAGCATTTGCAATATGAATTGATAAGATTATCAGGAGTAATTGGAGTGGAATAGAGAATCAAAATTTATTCTGGCTGGGTTAGATGGGTGCCGACTTTCCCCCGTCGTATGAGTGTGATTGTGAACGGTAACCATGGTAACTATTACTGCTACTACTACTGCTACAACAACCACTTCTACTGCTGGACCTGCTACTACCACAAACACTTCTACTGCTCGTACTTCTACTTCAACTTCTACTCCTGCTTTTACTTCTGCTACATTATTTTCTTTATCCTGCTAGGAAGGATAGGTATATAAACGTTAACTATTGGTCTTGCTACTATTATTATTATTATTAAGATTTGTTCTAGAATTATCTTCCTCGCTTTTGACACCATCTTCTACTCAGTCTTGCCTGTGTACGTGATAACCCTTTGTGTTTCAGACACAATGTTCTTCTATCACGTCTCCGCGGCGTGTGTGCGTGGTTTGTGTAATGATGTATCGACAGCACGTACACGGTTAAGCCTTTTGTCGTCGATCCATCGGGGCATGATATTATTCCCGTTCCTTTTTACCGATCCTGTAAACGAAGAGACGTACCTGTACGGCCTTGTAAGCCGCTACTTCTCTCACATTTGTCTGAATGGTTTCCATGCGAACGCGACTGCAGGCAACCGAATGCCTGTACATTACCTGTTCATTCATGAACATGTAGGTAATGCGAGGGGCGGGGAAGGTGGCTTTGTGTGTGTGGGGGAGGGGATGGAGAGGGGTGTTGGGAGAGGGGGGAGGGGCGGAAGGGGGGGGGGGCGGATCTTATCAAACGCAAGTGGACCGTTCTTTGAACTGCCCCTATGCTTAGGTCCTATAGTCGTATGATGTATTGTATGCTTTACGTATTTCACCAGGATAACAACTTGCAATCAGCTGAAAGCTGCGTTTCACCAAGGTCATTCTCATCTCATACGACTGTCTAAACCATGCGATACGATTCGAATATGCACCATGAAAGGTGTTGTTCAGAAAAGGTCTTGCATACCAACATACAGTATTGCGCGTCAAAAATGCCCGTTCTGAGTTAAACCGTTTAGTGCCATAGGTGCATGACATGTATAATATATTAACCCCTTGACTTTTTGAGATGCATTTTTTGTCGTGATTTTGTAAAATGTCAGACGTGATTGTGGGAGGAGGGGGTAGTGCTGCGGTGTAAATGAATAACTCATGACATTGGTCTTTCAGATTACGAATGATTAACTCTGTGTAAAATAGGATTATCACTCTTCACTGACCAATACTTGTGTGGATTCTTTTTTCAGTCACCTGTAGAGCAAGCTTTGCGACAATGAAGTAAGATATTTTCATTAAGAATGAAAATATATGTAAGGTCGTATGAGGGGGAGGCAATCTCCATACGTCTGTCAGTGTAACATACACCATTTTAACTCGCTCCAAAACTGTTCATTTTGTGATCGGCAACATCATACCTATCGTATTTACAGTAGAATGTGGTGGATGTGAAATGCACCCAGCTGACGATGCAGAAAAGTCACCTTAGCGAAAGAATTTCGCCGCACCAAGGTTGTAAGAAACACCGCTGGACACGCTCAGTAGTGCCCAGTTTTTTTTTTTTTTTTTTGGGGGGGGGGGTGCGGGGAGGGAGGGAGCTTAAAATAGTCACTTGTATAAATGAAGGAAAGAGAGAGAGAGAGAGAGAGAGAGAGAGAGAGAGAGAGAGAGAGATCACAATAACAATATGTTAACCTTATATGATATTAAACCAAAGCATGAAAGGTGAAAAATACCCTCTATCTCATCAATAAGCAATAAGCAAGTGCACAAACCTCGGGTTTCGAGAAGACAAAAAAAAAAGGCCGCACGGCGATATTTATGCCGGATCATTTCATGACGCCTCCGGTCATTCAGCCTTTTCTCTCCCCCCTTCTCTCTCTTTCCTTTATCGCCCATCGCGGTGGACAAAACTACAAGGTGTCAAAACACCATCCTCCCCCGCTCACCTCTTGGAGAAGTGAATTTCATTCACTCGTCTGCAGCGGTTGAAGAGGCCTTCTAGTTTTTCTCTAACAGTAGCTTGTCTGTAGTACAGTGAGTCCATAGCGATACAGTATAATATACGTTTATAGAACAATAAATGAGTCGTCGGTATTCTACATGATATATCAATGTTGGTAATGATAGTATTGCAGTACAAAGAATCGTAACCACTTTCGCTCTTTGATTCGATTCTCTCGCAGACTTGTCGGATCTTAATAATCGAGCTGATCGAGAGAGACGATACCCCGTCGTGCGCACTGACATAGTTCAGACAACTTTGGCTTATTGACAGTCTGAAGATGAACAATGTGGTAAGTCATCATAATCATCATCATCATATTTGTCCATTTGTATTACCTGTATAGTATGATCAGTAGGTATAGTAAGTTATTTTGTCATATTCATGGTTGATGTACATCTCCACAGGAAATGTTCTGTTGTAAGCTTTTTATATTAAACGCATGATATATTTATCGACGGATATCTTGAAGAATGGACGAAGAAGGAGGCGCGTCAATCAATAAAGATGACGTCGCTCAATAGCGAGGCCCTGGATTTCAGCCCCACGCAATTCCTTCCAAACGAGTCAGTGTTGTGTTTAAGCGCATGTCCCTCTCTGTGGGAATACTTGGGCAAAACTCCTCGTTTCCTCGGATACGACGTTAACCCGCTCGGTCCCACCGGAGCACAAAGTGTGTAATAACTCAATGCTATTTTCATAGCGTAGTACTAAGATGGTTAAATGGAGAGCTCATGTTTAGGAGAGTCAGACCCTATGCATGTAAAAGAGGAACACTTCTCGATAAAGAGGAAGGGGGAAACCTTAGTGAGTAATGGAGATTCATTGTTGTCCATCCCCGAAGTTCGCTTCAGCCTACAAGTAGTGTCAGCTGGACATTAAGAACACTGTACGAAAGAATAATTGTTGAAATGGACGGAAACATTTATTTCTATGGGAAGCTTAACAGGGCAATAATGCAAAAAGCAAACATGTACTGACAAATGTATATAAGAGAATCTGATACAGATAGCAAGAAATTGAAAAAAATGTGTATACAATAAAATGTATGCGTGTGTGCGCTTATGTCTGTGTGTGTGTGTGTGTGCGGATATGCGCGCGAGTGTGACAATGAATGTGATATTACGTGATACAAAGTGATATAAAGGAGAATCGTTACATACGAAAGAAAACAATTTGAAACAGCTGCAGGTGGGTTTTTAAAGACACAAGCACTAATTTGAAAGCACTTTTAAGGAGGATTACCTTAACCTACAAAAGGGCGCCAAAAAGCATAGTCGCGCCCAAAATCCAGAAGCTTCGCTGGCGCGTGTCTAGCCGTCTGCTCAACACGTCAACATGGAGCGATTAGGAAATTGTAACGGAGGTTTTCCTGATGAATGTTCTACTTTCTGTTTCGTCTCAGAGGAACCCCTGACCTTGCGCCAATTTTGCTCCCATTCCGAAGACAGATCGGGGTAATTAGAGGCCGGTCTAGACTTGAATGCTTATTAGTGAAAACGGAGCCGGGTTCCGATTTATGTTGGCTAAAGCTTAATTGGCAGGGATTGACAGGGACTTTTTTGTTTGTTTATGCTTCCGATTTTACGGTAAATTTCTCATGCGATCGTGCACTCTGTGGCTTCTTCCAACGCGAAAATTTTAGAGTATGTTCTCTTAACATTTGGAAAAGAGAACAAAACTCCTTTCGACATCGACAATATCACATGATTCTTAAGTCATTGAGCTAAGAGACCTAAACAGAGTTCAAGTGCATCTGTCATAGATTAATCAAAATTCAGTACACCACCCAAAAATCATTAACTAGACATTTCTCAAGAGTATAATTTTAAATGGCTTTAAACATAATAAGGGTAATGCATCGTCAGATCATGTCAAAGCGTAATGTCATGTCAACACTTTGTGTGCCAGATGTCCTGCTGCTCAATAGGTAAATCGTGGTAACGCAAAGAGATAACAAGAAAAAAATTTACATTTTAGGACAAAGTCAAATATGAGTTTGCTAATCTCGCGGCATCTGGCATCCATGATGGCACTCGAGCGGTTAATGAAAACGCGTTTGGCCGATGAGCGCCTGGGGACTAAGACGCTTCGAGTACCGCTGTCTAGAGTAGATGTGGAAACAGTCTCGGGCGGAAACGCATGCAGTAACATGTATGTTAAAGCCCACCACACACTCTCCGACCTGATTGCGAGTTTTGTCGTTGCAAATGGTTACTCGGAACCTAACTGATCTTTTTTTTTTTAATTTCTGCTTGTACCCTTTAATAAACAATCCGACCGAGGGACAATGTATGAATGAATGTTACATTTTTTTTTTTATATTTGCACCCACACCACACTAGATGATCCGACCGTGACTATGGGGTGACTGTGATATTATCATATCTATATTCCAATTTATCTCAAATTTTAGATCTACAAACCATTCAGACAATAAAATGCACTTCCTTTTTCTTCTGACTTGTGTTTTTCCCGCTGCACATCGTCGCATTCAGAATTACACAACAATCCTTGTGGTTTCGCTGCCTTTAAAAGGAATATACTGTATTGGGAAGACAAGAAAGCCGTTAAAAGGTGATAGTGAGCAATGTTCTTGCAAATGGTCTCATATTCATTGTCCATTGGCCCAAACATTAAGATGATTTGTGATTTAATCACCAATTACTCAAAATGTGGATCAGTTGAGGGCAAATCACTTTCAGCAAGATTCTAAAATTGGACAATAGGCCTACATGAATTTAGGACCATTGACCAGATGATTGCTTACGATAACCTTTTGAAGGCTGTTTTTGTATTCACAGTACAGTATATTCCATTTTAAAAATACATTCAATTACATTTAATGATGTTGATAAAAGACACGTCGAAGTTTTGGTATGCTGTGTAGTGTTCTCTTCTCTAAACGCTTTTCTAATTTACAATTTGTAAATGTCGATAATGGTGTATATTTTGCACAGCCGTCTAGGGCACCATGCTTCTGATCTCCTCATTTGAAGAACGTATTCCAATTTTTATAATGATCAACTTCATTGGGATTTTCCCATTCGAACGCGGTATTGCCTCGAACGAGGTCGTCCATATCATAACACGGGCTGCTTGCATTATTATCAGTGGTTCTCAGGTTGCTCGTAAGGGTCATCTCTATATATATACACCGAGGTAACGGCAGCAAGAAACGCTTGCTCATAGCAATTATCTCAACTACGTCATGCCACAATTTAGAGAAAATCCCGAAAATTAACCATCTCGGTACTAGGCCATACAAATTACATTAAGGTATTACACATTATTCTCCAATTGAAAAGAGAGGTTTAAGGTAAATCAAATTATAGTAACTCATTTTCATTGATGTGACGTAGGTAGCTGGAATCATCTATAAAGTGTATTCATGACACTTAGTAACAACCTCCAACATGCATCTCCCTTTGATTAATCTTTCGCTTTTATTCGACTAAAAAGGTCGATGTCTGTTTAAAGATAACACGGCAATGTGCTCTAGGCTCTCAACCTCGATTTTCTCTGAATGGCCGTCTTGGAGAAAGAGATGCGCATTCATACTCACGCCGGCACTGATCTCTCTGCCGTGAGATCGCCGGCGCTTGTGGCTGGATGAAATAGAACAGACGTGGCTGGGAATTAATTTAATGATAGTTGCCTCATCATGTCTTCTTTTCGAAATTGAAGTTCATTGAGGAGAATCTGAATTATATTAGCACACATTTATGATGAGAGGTTGGGGCATGTGTCATAGCATGTCATTCAATGTATTTCATGTGAATAGTCACTCCAAAATGTGCTTTAAAAGATTGATTTGGATTGATGTTAAAGGTGTGAAAAGGAAGCACAAAGAGACGAAGAATTGAATTTGTTTTAAAGATCATGCAGCAAAAACTATCCACTTGTGATTAAATGTTAGTATGTTAAAATCAGAGACAGAGAGAGAGAGAGATAGATAGAGAGAGAGAGAGAGAGAGAGAGCGCGCGCGCGCGAAAGAGAGAGAGAGAGAGAGGGGGGGGGAGGTAGGGGAGAAGGAAAAAAGAATGAAATATTACTTGCACATGGGGACAACATGCGAAGGAAGAGTTCGAGAAAAGGACATATATATAGGAAGAGATAGAGAGAAAGAGAGAGAGAGGGAGAGAGAGAGAGAGAGTGTGTGTGTGTGAAAGAAGGTAATGTGTATATGGGGAGTTCATTGCTTGCCATAGTTCGATGTTATAGTCTCATGATATCGATCGCCAACACCATTTTCGAACCATGATCGGCGGCAGAATCACCGATCAATACTTCGACATCCGCCGGAAGAACTCGGAACTGCTGAACGGCATTGAAACACCGGCCGAACCTCGTTTCGGAATCCAAGGGATGCGAAGGGTCTGTAGATATCTGCACGAAAGAATAATGGTTTTAGATAATCAGGGGGACAGATCTAGGTCGAAGGAACTGGTGGTTGTGACTTGGACTTTTTCTAGTACACGGGGTGAGGGGGTGGGCGTTTTACGAAGGATATGAAATAGGAAGTATTGCTTCTTCGATTTTACGACCCAGATGTACATAAATAAATTCAAAATAAATTATATCAAATATGCCACCTGGGATCCAAATTATGCATTGTTACTTGCTCGCAATTTGTGATGGCGGTTGTAGAGTTAATAATGATAATTGAGTTCGTAGTAGTTTTGTAGGCAATAATCGTGGTGTTATTGGGAGTATGTAAAGACGATACTAATATTATAACTCAAAGTAATAGAAGTAGAAGAAGAAGAAGAAGAAGAAGAAGAAGAAGAAGAAGAAGAAGAGAAGAATAAAGAGAAAGATACCAGGGGAAGAAGAAAAATGGGAGAAGGAGAAGAATTAAAATAGTACAAAATATAAACAAATAGCAAAAAAACAAAAACGAGTGGGATAAGTAAAAGTGGAAGCAGTAGTAGTAATAATGGTAGTGTTAGAAAGAATGTTAATAGAACAGAAAGAGAAGAGGAGCAGTGGATACCATTTTTTTTGTCGTGCTGATAATAACAGTTCACCACAAGTAATGGTTGCCATGACAACGCGGGCGAGGTAGATAATCTGAGTCATACAGCATACCAAGCTTAGAGAAATCTGAGATGGAGAGCAGTATGCGGCGGACAGAATCAAAATATTCAATATGAATTCGTCCTTCTGATTTTTGTTTGCATCATGGTACTCCAGGCACGAAGATATCAGCTGACGTTCACAAAATAATCAATAGCTATTCTAATTATGAATGTGAGTAGGAATTGGAGATGAGTCGAGACGTAATTGCAGCAGACAGTGTCCGGCGCACTCTTATCAGATCATCCAACCCCGTGCTCAGCTGGTAACCAATGACCATTCTAAAAAGAAATAATCAATATATGATCCTTAAAGTATTTCAATCGGGCAGCAGATTAAGTACGGGTCGCGATCGAGCCGTCTTGTGTGCGGTGGAATTTTTCTAGTTTACCAAAACGGCGTGGTGACTCCTTTACGCCTGCTGATTTGGTAAGGCATTAAGCACGCAGGCATCAGATGGTCGACATGCGCAAAGTACGAAACTTTCCCTCGATTGCTCCAAGACCAGACTTTTCCATCCTTGGACTAGAGTGCGTCTCTTCCGTGCCCTTGCTTTGTGAAATCTATCCTCGAAAAATCAATATTGGCGCGAAATTGTGAGTGTACACAGCTGTCGTATGTCGTTAAAATCACCCTCTGGTCGAGGTTACCGCCGCCACTCTTCCTTGATGAAGGTCTTCGAGACCAACGCTGACTCTTCACTGCACTTCTGTCTCGTCTTCCCCTTCTTCTTTTTCTCCTTCTTCTGTTTCTTCTTCTCTTCTTCTTCTTCTTCTTCTTCTTCTTCTTCTTCTTCTTCTTCTTTTTCTTCTTTTGCTACTCCTTCTTATTTTCTCCTTATTATCATTCTCCTTTTTCTTCTACTTCTTTTTTTTTCTTCTTCTTCTCCTTCTTCTTCTATTTCTTCATCTTCTCTTTCTTTGTTTCTCTTCTCCGTCTTCTGGTTATTTCTTCTCTTGCTCTTCATTTTGTTTCTCCTTTTCTTCCACCCCTTCTATCATCATCGTCATCTTTTTCTTCTTTTTATCAAACTCTTTTCTTGTTCGCGTCCCTTTCCCCATGTCCCCTTCCCGTCGTCATAGTACGCGTCCGCTCAAAATACAAAAATAGAAAGGATGACAAGAAAGAAAGAAAGAGAAATGGAAATAAATGAATGAGAGGATCAACGCAAATGGTTCGATTACATGTTGACAATGGAATGATACAGTCATGACAGGTCGTGATGGGCGTGTGTAGATTATGGAAACAACAAGTACGTGCATGACGCATGATTCCGGCAGTTATGTCAAAACTTTAACCTACAAACATGTGGACCGAATGTGCTATTGGCCTCCTTCTCACATAGGCAGTAGGCTACATTGCTCCATTACTGGAATAACGAGTGAGAATTTGTCATTGAGGGAGAGGGATTGTGTATGTGGCGTAAAGACAGTGACCCAATACCAGGACAGCGTGTGCACTTTGGTCCTAATAGGGTGATAGCGGATAATTGATGCACTGCATTCATGTTCGCAAAGATTATTACATACCTATAAAAATAAATATAATCGGCCATGTCACATTTGCGAATAATGAAGATACATAACGGCCGTTTGTCATGTGGAAGAGTTGGGCTGTATCGTTTAACGCAATCATTGGCAGTATTACTCCAAGTTCTTGCGCCTGAGAGCTAGACGGATTGGTTTTTATTCCAGCTACCCCCCCCCTTCCCAGCACCCACCCGTTTACTGACACGTGACACGTTCCGGTATACAGGCATTCCCCTACCACGATGCTCACGTGATGACATTGGTGTTTATTTGCTCATTTGCTCATATTTGCATTATTCCCAGGATCCTTTACGATAAAATATTATTGCGATCATCCTGGTCATGTATTGGTATCATCACTGTACTGGGGCAAGAGCTCCGATCATAAATGTGCATCGTTTAAATGGCACATTGAGCTACGCAATTCATTATAAAGAGTGGTAACCATACTAATATTACGACCATGTAGGACTATTAACAACGAGGAAGTATTTTTGTTAGTATTATGATTAATTTAAAGGAGGAAAGAGAATCCTAGGCCACAGGCCTTCCAAGGCGATTTTGTACAAATCCTGCATCTGAATTACGTACAAAAACAGATACGCGTAATGGTGTATCATTGTTTTTGTTCTTGTTAGTTTTTGTAATTCTAAAGCGGAAGATGCAAACCGGGAACATACCGCTTATACCAGCTGATGTTAACTCTTAATTTGTCTCACCAGCTGTTGCTCAGTGATCACCGATTGCAGACCAAAGATATACAGTCACATAGAAAGTGCACGAGAGACTGTTTTCTTTCGCTAATTATCCGTAGTTCTTTGATAAATATAGACCACTATTCGTTATGTCTGCAAAACTTATTCACGTCGTTCAAACAATACGTTTCTAATGGTAACCCCCAAACTTGTCCGAGGTTTGTTCGAGTAGCAACAACTTATTAGATTCATTAGATTCATTAGATTCATTAGATTCATTATTTAGATTCATTATTTAGATTCCATTAGATTCATTAGATCCATTAGATTCCATAAGATTCCATTAGATTCATTAGATCCATTAGATCCATTAGATCCATTAGATTCCATTAGATTCCATTAGATTCATTAGATTCATTAGATTCATTATTTAGATTCATTATTTAGATTCCATCCATTGGAACTGAATCACGAAATACAGGTGACTGTCATAACGCGTCACCAGGCAGTTAGGGGGAAAGTTGTGAATACATTACTAAAATGGCTTATTCACTGGACGTTTTCCTTTGATATGATACCACTTGACTTATTCAACACAACGTGCGTACGTGCCTCATATGAAAAGATTCGGAGATCCTTGTACTTGAAGGTTCGTTGTTCTCCTCGCACAAGATTAATGGTACGGTAACAAGAATATAGTTAAAACAACTCAAGTTTTCTTTCACGCTGCTGCTTTTGAAATAAATCTGGTCTAAGTATTTGTTTGGGTGCAAGTTAATGGGATTGTCGTCACAGGTGCGTATCCCTGTATGCATGGAATGTCGCATGCTACCATGGTTACGAGCTAATCCGAGGAAGAGCGCTTAAACTCAATATTTACGAAGTAAATCAAGGCGGTATTGTTACGCCAAGTTTAGTACCCTTGTTTCCAAAACAAACATGAGAAAGATATGCCATTCAAACGATAGTTCCTGTTCCAGGACAGCGCTAAGCTGCCTGTTCATGCTTTCCCTTACCCACTTAGTTTCTCTGGTAGTCTATCTTTCGGTGACAGTAACAAAGCTCACAAACAATCTCGATGCATTATAGCTACACAATACAGCCACATTATGTATCATAGTACTTGTACTTCACTGACAGTAAGTTATATTATTTTACGTTTAAATCTCAGCGAGAGTAAAACAAAATAAACATCAAATCATACAATGCTTCCATCTGCTTATTGTGATTGATATCATTCAAAGAATATACAGGGAAACCTGTATATAAAGAGGTGTCAAATGAAAAAAGAAAAACGGTTTTACTGCACAGGTTAGAAATATGGTTTAAGGGAACAACGTATGTTTTTTTAAAGGTGATACTTATAGAAAATAAAATAAAATAAATATAGTTTATTTTATAATTGAATGAGTTATTAAAGCAATTTATGCAGCTAACATGCCATGAAAGTGTTCAGTTTTGTGTTAAATGAAAGTCAAATTTCACTAAATTGACTCTAAATCGCCTCAGGGAAAAGTGGCGTTGTGCGTACGTCACAGCCGGGATATGCTTCGCAATGACCATTGTGTATCACACCTGTTAATCCACCAGCAACTGCCATCACAGTTTCGTTAACAATGTATGATGCTTCTGGCGGAAAAGAAGCTGCGGACTGGCATGTGTGATGCACAATAACGCCTCCCTTTTCTTACGTCAAACCTAAAGGCCGTTTCGGATGACAGTAGGGCAAATTTGTCCCTGGGAATACGGTGATTGTTTTCACCCTAATTTCGCTTTTTGGAAAGTGATATATTGTTTGAATGTCACCCAAGCTCATTGTATGGCTTATAAGCTTTCTGTAGATGAATATCTTCATATTTTTGGATTTTCTATGAATATCACCTAGACATATTGCCTTTCTATACAGGTAGTCGCTACAGCATGTTTCACTGATTTCATTAAACGAAGACAGTCCGCGTATACGCGATCTTCCCGGGAGGAGTGTACATTTCAATAAATGAGGAAGTAGGGTCAGTTCAGTGGGAGGTTTTAAAAGACCCTGACATTCGGGGAAGAATTGCTTGCTTTACCCACAAAACATACTCGATTTGATATATTCTGCCCGTGAGGAGGGTGAAGATAAGCCGAAGCGTTGCTTCTTGAAATGCCAATTTTAATGAGGCAGGATCCACTGGCCGCATTTTGATTTCGGGTATCTATTCAATTCATCGGAACGTGCTGGATGCAGGGCGACAAAGATAAAGATCAACAGGGGAGGACAGGCAAGAACGACTGAGCAGGAAGTATACGTGCTGCAAATTGCGCGTATTCGCAGCCACTTCCGGCTTGTTTTCCTTAAAAGTCGTGGGGATACAGTACTGGTTGCGGGAGTTGTCATTTGGAGAGGTTTTTTGTATTTTTTTTTTCTCGGCATTTAAGATTTAACACTTTGTGTGTCAGAAAAACTGCTGCTCTATAGCATTAGTGTGTATTGATAGTGAAATGATTCCCAAGTAGCACATTAAGGGTGACATGATACATTATCCATCCCTTGCAGCCTTTTATACTAGGTGTTAAAACAACTGTTGACATTTTTGAAACGTGATGAAGAAATGAATTACAACTTGAATCAAGCTGAAATTGACACATCATAAAGTTAAAGGATGCCATTTTTTTAAAAGCAGGTTTCGTTGAATTTCATTAATCATTATTTTTTAATAATCCTTGGAATAGTTAATGAGATTTGCACTTTCGAACGAATTTGGACCTAGACATTTGGGTGTATCAGACATTGAAGGTATCAGCTAATGAATGAACATTATGTAGCTCACCGATGGATCCGCCAGCAACTCCCATCACAGTGTCATTAATAATGCATGATGCTTCTGGCAGAAAGTAAGTTGTGGGCTGACATGTGCAATGCACAATGACCATTGTTCTGTTCTGAATGGATTATCTGATACACATATTTTCACATCCGAATTTGTCCAAAAGTGAAAATCTCATTGAATATTCACTGGATTATTACAACAAATAAGAATGATGAAATATTACAAAACCTGCTCCTAAAAAAATGACACCCTTGCCCTGATGTTGTGTCAATTGCAACTTGATTGCAACTTATCTTCAATTTATTTCCGGAAATGTCAACAGTTTTTTAACACCTCGTATCAGCCCTCCGCCTACAAGTGCCATTTCGTTCCTACGCTTATTTGCGTGTGCATGAGCGTGACAAATTATTGTCGGTGGTCAGAGTGTAAATCGGTTTATTTTTGGCACATTGTGCTCCATGTTGACGGTTCCCCCGAACGTTTGGCACCACTGGTAGTATTGAGTCCTTAGCCAGTCTGGCGTTGGTATAATCACCATGCTACATCAACACAGGGAGATTGGGAACATTGATGATCGTAGCAGAAATAAAGACGACGCAAAAATGAAACTTAGTATGAAATGGACAAGGAACACTCAATTTGAAAAAAGCACATGGGCAAAATCAGAGCCATTTATACGCAAGTTTTGGCCAACTCGGTTTCAATAGATAGCAACATGGTTAGTGTTGCTTTGTTGGGCAAGCAGATCGAATTATATCCGCAATGTTGCTACCAATTGGAACCGAGTTGGCCAAACTTTGTGTATAAAGGGCTCTGGGCAAATGTGATCGTCATCACCGAGGTTAAAAAATGACTTTATGGTGCAGTTAATATTATGTTTTTCTCATGTCGTTTCTATTGTATGACAGTGCCATATTTCATAATTACTTTGTAACAAAGAAATTAATGATAGTCACCATCCACATATATTGTCCAAGGCCTAGAACACATCTACCCGTAAAACAAAACAAGTTACTTACTATCTTGTAAAAATATGAATACATATTGAAAACAAAGGCGTTTTATTGATATTCAATCCTTTTAATGAAATACCATATGCCATGAGAGTTTTATCACCAACAACACGCAATTATTTGCGTGGCACTATCAATATTTTAGATGTAAAAAAATCAAATATATTTTAGTGTAGATATACTTATACAATCATGGATATGCGTTGGTAAAATGACCCCAAAATATCACAAATACTAGCCGAGTCTGACCCTCATATAGTTAACATATTGGCAAGATACAACTGTCAACATCTATGTCGATTAGATCATGTCGGTGTTGTTATGGTAGCCTTTGTGCTTCTCACTTCTTACTTTCATTAACCAGAATATGTATATTCATACTATATAATGAGTTACATAGCATTGCCAGCATCACATCAATGACAACGATATAATACTGAAATAGTCAGTTTATCTCGTTAGAACGCGGTTGAAAACAAAATAGGGTCTCCATATTTATTTGTGTCTATCACCAACCATCCCCGATCGAAAATACTCACTTATACAAGTGATCTCTCTCATATTAATCAATTTTCGAATTTAGTTAACAATTACTTAAATACGACCTCCACGTGGATATATACCTATACCTATGAACTTATTGACCGGAGCAATAAACTCACATGGACCCAAATGAATCACCGCAAAGAGGTTTTTAGGGGTTAAACGCATTCCTCATTTATTGGAAATGACATCATATTAAATTGATGAATACACTCGATACACTCAATAAATTGAAAGACAGTATAAGAGAGGATAGCATAATGTTTATGAGGGTTAGTAACAGAGAGAGAGAGAGAGAGAGAAATAGAGAGAGGGAGAGAGAGAGAGAGTTAGAGAGGGAGAGAGAGAGAGAGAGAGAGAGAGAGAGAGTTAGAGAGGGAGAGAGAGAGAGGGAGAGAGAGAATGCCGATTCAAAATATTTGCTTATTTTTATGTTATATAGAATGCCAGCTACGTACCGTTTGAAGTCTTTTTTTTATTGTGTTTTTTTCCTTTATTTCAATACATAGTTTTTATCGAGGTTTAATTATGTAAAAGCTGGCTGTTTTCACCTTTAGGTGCTCCACAATGTATTGCAAAGTCTTGAAATTAAATTCTACATATTTTTTTTGTTTTGCATTCTTTTGAGCGCTTTCAACTAAACATAATAATCTTGTTTATCATACGCAGCCTCGTTTTTCTTTTGATCTCGGCGTTTTGCCATAAAAAACCCGGCTAAATTACACCAGCATGCCACCTCGCACATTCTCACGGCATTTGGTTTAGGAATGGAGTAAACAGAGACACTTTCGGTGAAGGATATCTTTCTGTTTTCTTCTCTTCCCCCTTTCTCTCTCCCCTTTTCTCTCTCCCTCCCCCCTCTCTCTCCCTCTCTCTCTCTCTCTCTCTCTCTCTCTCTCTCTCTCTCTCTCTCTCATTCCCTCCTCCTTCTATGGTGTCCTTGCAGCGCATTGATTAGCCGCGATGTGATACCACTCGCAACCACGTGACGCGTTCAGTAAGCTACAGGTCGCCTGATCTCAAAGGCAGTGTAAGCCACGATGCCCGTAATTGATACGGATGTCCCTCCCGCTGCACTTTGTCTAGCTAAAAATTCGCCTCCTCGTTAAAAATTAAAAAAAAAAAGACAAGAAAAATAGGCTGTTTACTTTAGTCTGCGATATTAGCACTTTCCAAGGTCCCTCGAGTTAACTGTGAAATGTAATAAACACCTCCACGCTCTATGCGGCTCGCTCAGACGGGTAAGCTCAATTTTGCAACGATTTGTATGATGGACTACAATTAACGATTATCTTTTCTGAGCTCTTAATACGCGATCGAATGAAAATTGAACTTAGCTCTGCACACGACGGGGTATTATTAATCAAAACCGTGGTGTTTAATCGATATCGATATCTGTAATCCTCATGATAACTCAAATGGGAGTGTCTCTAAAAGTCATTATAATGAAGTCAATATTGTTTGGCCCATATCATGAATAAGCCGTTGTTTAATCAGCAGATCAAAAAGAAGTGCGTGCAGATATGAGGCAAATGATATTGTTACAATCGCGAGTAAATGAAATTTATTATAATCCAACTGAAAGATCTTAACCCTATTACACATTTTTCATAAGATACATACAATTATTGAAGGAGAAGTGTCGATAAACAAGAATTTTCGAGGGCTTTTGTGTTTAAGCTTAACCCGTTGCTCACGGTTAGACATTTTCGCTTCGTGTATTCTGGTGCACTAGGATATTTAAATCTGCCAATGAACTGGAGTAACCAAAGGTTATGTCGTAATATTATGTGCCCTATAATTGCCATCTATGGTCCGTACAGCAGATTACGCGGGAGTCACACTGCGTCGTTGGAGACAAGCCAGCCCACATATACACGGGCTCAGTAAGGAACGAGAAGCTTTTTTTGTGCTAGGCAAATCTTAGATGTTGCACAGGAGATGTCTTGGGCATGCTGTGTCTTATGTGAGCTTTAGTGATCCAACTACTCCTACCGAAGAGTGACGTTACATGAGCATGTTGTCAAGACAACGTGTCCTAACTTATGTGGCTACAGTAAACAGCAGTGGTCAAAGCTTTGACTCTCATTGGGAATGCCTAACATTAACCCCCTAGACAATGTCGGACAGGTGAAACTCGCATTAATTATGACGAGACCACTTGGGGACTCTGTAGCCATGATAGCAAATACGTCCTGTGCGTGTCTGGTTTGCAACAGTTCACATTAACATATTCACCCTTTTCATTGCAAACAGATAGAATAAAGCAGTCATTTTCAATGACGTGTCTTTTGCAGTACAAATTGAAGATAAGTAAATCAATTCCATTATGTGAATGGTACAACGATTAATACCGTTCATCATTGTGATCGAACCTAACGTGTGGCATATGTTCATGTAGAGTTTGATAATAAACATATATCGTAAGGAGCAATTTAGTCTAATTGAGTGTTGACTTCTCAATGAGAGGAAAACGAAAAACAAAGTAACAGATCGATGCATAATCCACATCTACGTTAACTCGTGTTATGCATGCTATTTATTTTTTTGCATTTTTTTAGCCCTCCATAGGCTATTTTATTGAATTAAATAAACATTTCACAACGTAAAATAATGTATTTTACACTCAAATAAAGTACAACAAATTACATTTCTCTCTTTCAGTTTTAAACAAAGATCTAAGTGACTGCCATTTAAGAACAAATTTGTTATATGTACCTGAAATATAATTAATATATTTCTCATCCTCATAATATTCAATAACTTTTTTCTTCATGGTACTAAAAATAGGAATCTTATTCTTAAGCTTTTGTACGAACAATTGTTGTTTGATCAAAATTACCATGCAATTTAAGACTTCATTTCTCTTTTCCTCAAAAACAACAATTATATTTCGCAAATTAAACTTTATCTGTAATAAAAATCTGATATGCATATTATGCGTATCACAGCTTGTCCCATTGCGATTTCATTTTATGACTGGCGCATAAATGCACCACTGGTGCAGAGAGCGTTAATGTTGTGTATCAAGAAATACGCGCAACGCCTTTTCTTCCAACGCCTGCGAAATTATGCTGATAAGAAGCTGATTGGCAACAGAAGGCCTTACGGGCTTGCCGCGGCATCTGGCCCGGCGGAAGGGGAGAAGGAAGCGACGGGGAAACGGGTTAGGACGCTTAATCTAAAGGGTAAATATGAGGAACAAATTTGTTTCCCTTTTGCCAAGGGCCATGCCTGACCGGCTTAATCCTCTGCATGAAGTATGCGCAAGGAGGTGTTTTTTAATCCTTTTGTATCGTGGTTATAAAAAAAATAGTCGACTTGTATCCGATATTCCTATTCATGCCCCATTTCGGTATGCTGGACAGTGTGATATTTGATTGAGATTCATTAGAAATGTCAACGAAATAATTGGCTTTGCATCAGCTTAAGAGTTGTAATGAATACTAATGTAGAAAGAGATCCCGTTAGAGGTTAGACACGTGTGTGATTGACACGTTAAAGAATGAGGCGGATGGGAAAACAAATCATGACAGTACTCTGATGACATTATGGTACTCACGTGCTTCCAATTATAAAGTAACGATTCCACTTTCATTTGGATGTAACATTCAAGCTAGGAAACGCTTCATACTTAACAATTTTCTGCTCTAGATTCCTAGTGAATAAGATTGTAAGTTGACTAATGCCACTCTCACTATTACCGAATTAAATTCTTTTCATTGTTATGGCTCCAATGATCTTTTCAATTTGGTAGCAAACCAGACACGCTCCCACCCACGCTCATCTTAGTCCAACAACATCTAGATGCCAACCTTGATACACTTTTGTACCTTATGAAATGCTGTTAGAATGGGGCATTGACGCAAATGAGGTTAATTTAGACTTACTTAGAAGTCACAGTTTTATTTTCAAGTAATTGACTACTGGACTAAGTAAGAGTTAGGTATGAGTTTGATGATCTACTGCTTAATTGATTTGCTGTTTTTAGTTTTACTGTCAAACAAAGTTTTGAATATCTATAATGACACTTCAAGCTTCCTTGTGAGAAAACATTAATCTTAAACAGTATACACGTTGCCTACTTCATTCTATAACCGTTAAATAGTGTGAAGATATATGACTTGTACACCACTAATTAACCTTCTTTGTCAAGAGCTTTATCATGAGCAGCACATTTGTGCCAAAATGTGTTTCAATTCACAAGTTGCAAATGAATTGCGAACTTAAGAAATTAGTCCAGTTCTAATTGGGTTGACTTGGGTCGGAAATATGTGCCTGGGGCATTCATGATTATAAAGCCTCCGTTCTGCGGACAACAAGATAACAACATCAACAACAAAACAAATCACCGCGAGACAATTTCCGGACTGTGTGTGAAATGAAATTGGGTTATGAATCTAATGGGGCGATTGAGGGAAGAAACACGGCAATGGAACTGGGAAGATATTATGTACCTAATGTAATTTTAGGCATAATTATGTCCAAATGATCTAATAAGATAGATATGAGCCCACTTTCCAAGGGAGGATTGTGTCCCAGTTTTTAAGCTAACTTTCATCCGCAGCTGGAATTTGCTATCGCCTTGCTCGTTCAGTTGTTGGGCCACTTCATGACATACTCGGTACTGTAAGACAGTCGGGAGAGACATAAGGAGGGGGGGGGGGCAGAGAGAGGGAGAGAGAGAGAGAGAGAGATAGAGAGAGAGAGAGAGAGCAAGAGGGAAACGTGCATAAACACACAACTAAATACATAGGATTTTGCGATGGCGCTGGAAATGCAGATGAAAATACACAAACAAACAAATATCGACGGGAAAACTAGTATGCTCAACTCTCGAAGGTCTATAAATGAAATGTTGTACATACTACTCTCCATCGGAATTGTTTTAATTTTTTTTTGTATTTTTAAACATATACAAAGACAGATAGAAAAGTAGGAAGAGAAGTGGTATGAACAAAAAGCTTTGTATGATATAATGTCATCGTTATCACTGAGATTTCATTCACACTATTTTAGGTAAAAGGGATCTTTGTGTGCGACGCCATGTCAACTTTAAAGACTCCATGTAAGAAAGGATACGTAAGTTTTTATCTCAACACTGGGCCCTGTCTTATAAACGGTTGCGATTAATCGTAACTTGACTCGCGATTGATATCAACTGTAACTCTGTACATTCGCGATAGAGAATTGGATTTGTGATCGATTCAGATCAATTGGAACTCTTTATGGGACGGAGCCCTAGTATCCGTACCATCTTCTGAGATTAAAACCAGCATGCCGATGAAGCATACATCACAAGGAAAAGCGGATTCCGATCTTGATAACTAGCCAAACACAGGGAACGGGTGCCCTCCCAATCTAAGCAAAGTGCTTTTTTCAGACATAAGTTTGTTTGTTTTTTGAGCTTCCCCCCTCTCTCTCCTTCTGGCCACGATTCAATTACCGCTGAACGGTCACGGCACAGTATTGTCGGATGTCACCTATTATCAAATCTTTGCGGTCATGCGATTTAACATGGATACGATATAGGTCTATAGATAGAGATGCGCAGCGTCTGTTGAAGGACTGTGCACAACTCTTTTGAGATGTTCTCGCTACAGGGTATTCAAACACACGAAGAAGGAGGAGGAGGAGGAGGAGGAGGAGGAGGAAGAGGAGGAGGAGGAGGAGAAGGAGGAGGAGGAGGAGGAGGAGAGAAAGCAATGGTGATGGTGATGTCTCAATAATTTTACATCATCTGTTTTCAAAGATCTATCTTCCTGCGATATTCTTCTGATGAAGAAAAGACAAAGAAAAAGGAAAATGAAAATAAGAAGAACAAGAAAAAAAAAAAGAAACGATGCCTGGTCATAACTTCACACACGATTTGGATAAATATTGATGTAACATCTCAATATAACGGGATGTCATGTTATCAAAGATCTATGTTCCAACGATTTTATGTGGGTATGAGGTGCCCATAGGCCTACTGCCTGTTTATGGGATGTTTCACAAAATCATGAAGAAGCAATAAAATGAATAAAGTGTATTTTATTCGTCACTTCGCAATTTTATTGAGCATAAGTTATTAACTCTTTGTGTAATAAGATATTGTATATATATAAAATACACACAAATCTTTTTTTTTTACAATTTTGTCTGGCACAGAATTGAATCGTCCTCATTATACCGGATGATACACGAAAGGGTGTTTCAACAAATAACAGTGCAAATCTGGGAAAGAATTTCGGAGATGGTGCACATGTTGTTGTACAATGTTGTACGTTTGACCGTTTCTGAATTCTGTCCACAGAGCTAATGATTTGACAGAGACAGAGAGAGAGAGAGAAAGAGAGAGAGAGAAAGGGGGGGGGGGGCGAGTGTGTGAAAGAGAGAAGGGGGTTTAAAGAAAATGAACATGAGGTGACGATAATGACAAATGACTAGATGACCAAAATAGAAGACAAACTAATTAAACTAATGAGATAGAAAAAAAGAAGAGGCGAGAAATACATGAATGTATGATTTCCCTTAGCGCTAGAATTACTGTAGTATGACTGAATAGTATGATCATTAGTATTAGTATTTGAATTAGTAATAGTATAATTACATGTAGTAGTAGTATTAGTAGTAGTAGTAGTAGTAGTAGCAGTAGTAGTAGTAGTAGTAGTAGTCGTAGTAGTAGTAGTAGTAGTAGTAGTAGTAGTAGTAGTAGCAGTAGTAGTAGTGGTAGTAGAAGTTGTAATAGTGGTAGGGTATTAGTAATCATTATAACAGTAGTAGTAGTAGCGAATATTATAATTAGAAGTAGGGGAAGTGTTAACTATTGTTAAAGAATCCGATTGATCCGATTGAATCGAGTATATTATGATGTTCAAAATCACATAGCCTGTTTCAGGATGTGCAAATACTGCACTTTATTTTTAGCCAACCCTTCCAAAGATCAATTTGGTATCTAATGCACTTTCTACAATCTAAGGAAAGTTTTTCAATGATATATTGTTTTCTCTATGCCATGCTAATTCCAAAACCTTGCATTGTATGCCTGCTAAATGGACGCACTAACTTTAACTCGTTGTGTGTCGCATGTGATTTTATTCACAATTAATACACGCACTTCCCATAGAGCAGCAGTTCATCTGGCGCACAAAGGGTTAATAATGATATACAATAACAGAAGGTCGTAACAGAGTGTGGTGCTGCTCATATCCCAACTCACATACATTTCCACGTAGCGGACGCATACCGTTCGTAAAACCAAAATAAATTGATCTCCGAAATAAAAAGTGCTGCTTCTGTCCTGGTTTTAATGAAGCTGAAGGCAGTCACAATTGGTTCCCTTTCTCTTCCGAGAAGTAAAGTGCTTCATGATGCGAATACAGCCTCTCAGGCAAGGACTAAGATGATGAAACCCAGCAGAAATATGTCATCTTGCATTGGTCCCCAGGAGTTCTTGCTGCGTGTTTGTATTTTGTTTTCTTTCGATTTTTATGAAGACAGTGTTTGATTTGATAGGCAGCCGATCCTGTGTACTCGATGTGACTGGCACAGTCATGTCCCATGTAATAAAGGAGATGACGTACAACTGTCATTGACATGTCTCTGTGTTGAGGGGGAAGGACGGAAGGGGTTAAGTGTTATCCAACCTTCCATCAGATCATAATGAAAGCTCTTTGCGTATAATTATCACGTTGATGTTTTCAAAATTATTGTTAAGCTATCACTGTTTACAAATCAATAATCATTAATTAATTTCGCTTTTAATGCAAAGTAAATATACGTTTATTTAAGAACAGTTGGCGGAGAACTCAAAAGGACTCTCTGGTGTAATCCCTTTAACCAGCTAAACAAGTAGCTAACTAACCAACTAAATAACAAACAAACTGACTGACTAACAAAAATAACATGCCAGACTAAAGAGCGCCTTATGAAACACGCCACGTGTCACACGGGTGTTTCCAAAAGGTGACATCCCCATTTCTCACACCCCCTGACACCCCTAATCTGACACCCCTTCTCCCCATTCACTTTGTACAAAACTTGTTTTTCTCCCTTTCCAGCTTTTTATGAGACGGTCTCTGTGAATGGTTCTTTTACTTGTTAATATTCATTAGCTATTTGATCGATCGATGTTCCTTGTCGAATATGAGTATTCATTAGCTATTTGTGTATGTGAACGGGATCAAGATCTTGTGCGAAAGATACGACAACCCGTTTTAACAAGCAAAAGAACCATTTACAGAGACCGTCCCATGACAAAAAATGGAAAAAGGAGGGGGGGGCGGTATGAAACTTATATCCGAAGTGAATGGAAAAAAGGGGTGTCAGATTAGGGGAGTCAGGGGTGTCAGAAATAGGGGTGTCACGTTTGGAAACACCCGCGTCACATGAAGAGTAAACCATCAAAACACCGACACAACCCATTCACAGCATTTATTCTTCAGTGTTCTTACGAGGTATTTGGGGGTCATTGTGGCGCATAATGATGTTGTTCCCAAACCAAGTTTATCTCAACCCAGAAGCGGATATTATATTGACACAATCATAGAATGACTTTCATTGATGGGTCATGCAGTCTGGCCATTTAGCTCAGCGCTGGACGTTAATGAACCCACCCAATTAAACATAGCTTACCCAAATTGACTTTTTATTGACGTAAATTTCCCACAAAGCTTATTGGAATGGCGTCTATCAAATCCATTGTTAATAACCACGTAGTTTTCGCATACCATTACTAGACGATTTATTCAGCTATCAACATTAAATTGCTTTCCTGTCTACACTTACTGGGCTGTTTTATGTCTTTGGAAAAACAACTTTTTTAAAGAGTACAATTTTATACAGGACATTTTTGTTAACAAATAGTGTACAACGGTCTTCATCCTTTAGTCTTAAGGAGAAGGAGAATTTCGAGGTTGCATATCTCTACATTGAAGCTATGTGATAATTGACCTCGAAAGTGTTTTCTTCATCATTGTAATCTACGATGATTGTTATATGTTTATTCAAATAATGACGAAAAAAAAACCTAAAGTAAGCCTGGCGCTTGTGTACAAAACATAATCTTTGCAAGTACTTTCTAAGTGAAGGCGTAACAGATTATAAACGTCAATACATTGGTTATTGACATCAGTTTTGTTTAACCTTCTCAGTACCAACCAGTCACATTCTCATGTATATTACAACACAGTTAATCACCTATGGGACTAACAGTGTTAACTTCCTACATACTTGTTCTTGCAGTAACGCCCACTTCCGGTATATTTGTATTTGGACGCGGACATGACTGCAACAAAAATCCCGATATGGCTGCGCGGTGCATCATGGGACGACTTTTCCTTATATGCAGTATGGGGAATTGGCATCACTGTACTGTGTGGTAGTTTAGGGCTAACTGTGTCGTGTTTTTGGCACAGAATTCTTTTTTTGTTCAAAAAGGGATTTTCTCTGGATGTCCTCCAGATCATACAAAGAAACCGTTTAAGGCACAAGTCTTCATGTATTTGAAATTTACGTCACTTTCATATTAATAGATTTGAGATTTTCAGATCGTCTGACCGCAGTGGACATGATATGCAAAACTACCCAATTAAATATTTTTTTTATTACAATTCCATACTTAAAGCCCATGCACTATCAAAATGAGCATTTAGCGCATCCACTTTCACATGAATTCATCAAAGGAGAGACAAATGAAGACTTTGGATAAAGTTAACCCGAAGAGGAAAACATAACATTCAAATCATTACATTAGCTGAGCACTCTTCTTGTAAGAAAAGTGAAACAGTAATTGAAAAGGACATTCTTTTAACAAATAAAATGTAAAGTCCACATTAATTATATTCTAATATATTATCAATCATCATACTAACTTAATTTCAAAAAGTAAACAGGAAAATGAGTTGACAATAATTTTGCGCTCTTTATTGATGCTCATTATGGTGGTGATAAATTTAGCGCATTACTCGTTACTCTTTATTTATAAACATGGAAACAATTGTCAACATAATAATAGGATACATTACACTTTAATAAGACCACAGCTGGGCGAAAGAGTTGTCCGTGTGTTTAATGAATGATTGCTAATTGAACTGTCAAAAGACTGTAATGTATTCATTCATAAAACCTAATCAAATCGTTGTTAAATTGTCCGTGTATGGGGAATCACCACGAATTTGTGTGTTTCCTTTGTCAAATCATATTACATAGTTCCCTATAACGTGTCAATTAATCAACATCAGACCTTAATCTAATGAGATATTCAGCGACGAGCTAATTGGCACTTTTTAAATTCCACGAGCATTGTGGCACATTTTTCTTTTAAAAGAGAAACGTTTTATCTCTCGTTATGAATCTCGATGAAAACTGGTGGCAATATGATTCATTTCATACTAATGCTACACACGAATGCTCTTTCAAGCCAACAGGATTTTTTTTTTTGTAGTCATATCACAACGTAAGTTCTCATTATGTTCGACATAAGATTTCAACTGAAATTGGTTTCTTGTTTACAAGTAGTTTGGATTCCGACGCATTACTCTAGCTAATGATTTGCACGTTCTATGTAACAACATGCGATACGCAATCAAAAACCGAGCACGCGATTATCATGATGAATATACAAATTCGTTTCATAAATGTTCTCCATTGCCAACATGACTTACTGTTAAGAGCTAAGTTACAAAACGCTTAGTTAAATTTAATGTTTTAAATGTCTTTCTGTGGAAGAAAAGGAAAACTAAAATGTCCGAGTTTAGTATGCCAGACAAAATGACACTTAATGAAATTTGCATATTGTACATGTGAGTAAATAGGCACGTGGCACTCAAAAAGTTAACAAAAAGGAAAGTAACAGATCATGGGTTTCCGAATTAAGCAATTCATAATCCTTTGAAGTCATTCCACAAGGATAAAGTTCTCTTAGTCATGTTTGAAGATAAAGCCAAAGGATTCACGAGCTTTCCTTGTCACAGTGACGTAGACGCACTGAAATTAGTATCAGATGTGTATGTATTTTATTATTATCATTATTACGATTTTGTAACACCACGGGGTTGTGGTCATCGAGCATTGAGTCACGAGAGCTCGCACGTCGGACAGAGGACACTCTCAAGTCTTGATTATAGCTTCAACTGTGCAAGAAGTCACTCTCTCGGTCTCTGTCCCCATTCCAGAGAATGAGAAGGAACAGAAAAATCGATCTGGTATTCGTTGTTTCACCTGCTCCCTGGTTCCACAACATGTTTTACCACCACGGCGTAGCCTGGTCTTCTTTTACTTTTTAATTATTCGTCTTCGTTTTTTTTTTTTTATTTTGGACGGGAGCGCAACTCGCTTGTTTCAGATCTACGCGCAAACTCAGCCGAGCGCGGATTGGCCAAATCGATATTAATTACTGGGGACACTAACCATTCGGTAATGACGTGCTCGTCCCGAAAATGTTGCAGACCTATGATTGCTAATTTTCTTTACATGTGTCAGGCATGGGAAAACGATGAAGGAGAAGGGGTGACTGTGTGTGTGTGTATGTTTGTGTATGTGCGTGCGTGTGTGTGAAAGAAAGAGAGAGAAAGATACAAGGGGGGGGGGGGAGAAGGGAGGGCGGAGGAGCAGAAGGGAAAAGAAAAGTAGAGGAAGAGAATGATAAATTTGGGAGCAGGAGAGAAAGAAAGAAAGTCAGTAAGAACAATACAAATTGTGTCCGCGGAGGTTGAATAACAAGCATTACGAATACATACTAGCCAAATACTACCATGACATGGAAACAAATATGAATATTTGTTACAGTATGAATTGATTTGTGGATAATCTTATTTTGCAGTAATGTTCATGTTTGTGTGGAGCAAGTTAAACTACTATCAACACATTTTTTTAAACGCATTAAATTAATTTGCCGGTTAAATCGGTATATGCCATCGTTGGACTTCGATGCGAGTTGCCACGGTGATCTAATCATAGAAGGGTGAAGTCTGTGAAAATTGAAGTTTTAAATTCGGAATCATTAAAACTTGTACATGTGCAGTGAGTTGATTACGATAAAAGTGATTTATAAAAACTGGCTGTACAAAAAAACATTCAAGATATAAAACATTCTTGTTTTTCGATTTTGTTTAAAGAACGCCCCGCAATTTCTTTCCGATGAATTCCTCTCTTTTGCTATGACACAATTAGATTCTAAGATAAATACGCAGTTCTTTCATGACTGTGTGGTCTAAGACTTGGTCAAGGCTGTTTTTTGTTTACTCTTTTCAACATTTCCGGTCATTACAATCTCTTCCGTTATACTCAGAAAAAATGATACATTTTCAGAGGTTTCATACGTGTGCGGAAATCAAAATAGACCATGTGCTTTTCCATCTTTTGAAAAGTCAGCCCCCGAAATAATATCCTCCCCGAAGTGTCTCCCCGTGAAATAAGAAGGATGACACGTGGTTTATCGCTTAAGCTTCTAACAACGAACTTGAATGGCTATTTGAGGCTGATTAAAAACACCGGAGTCGATTCGAAAAACAAGACCGGTCGAAATGACAAATGCCTTGATAAACAATCGAAACTCCTAAATGATTGGAAAACGGATACATGGGGTTGGGACCTTTTTTATGTGTGTGTGTGTGTGTGTGTGTGTGTGTACGTGTGCGTGTGTGCGTACGTGTGTGCGTATATGTGTATCAGTGTGCGTGTAAGGAAGGCACAGATAGATAGAGAGAGAGAGAGAGACGGAGAGAGAGAGCTTATCTGTCGTACGTGCGTATACGCAACACACAAGTCATGGCGTACATTGGACGCCATGACAATACACATTACATGTACGCGCACATGATATGCCATCCATTCCAAAACAAGACTCATTTTTCTAACAGTAATCCCAGTAATGGGAAAATACGTGGCAGGCGAAATGTTTTTGATATTTTTTTATTTCCCTTCATATAAACATTTAAAGTAGAACGTCTGTAGAACTTGTATCAGCATCCAGATTACCTCCAGCTTCCTCATAGATTCACTACAGTATTTATATTATACATCTGGTTGGTGCTCTAAAGAGAATAAAGAAAGACAATAAAAGCAATACAACTCCTCTAACATTTAGGCACGCATTTAACGTATTGCACACCAGTTTATTGAATGAAACTGTAAATATATGCCATGAAATAACTACTGGTGTTTAGTGGGAATTGTGTGTTTTACTTGTGAATGAATACTCGAGTAGATCCAAATTGGCTAAAGGTGTTGGATTGTGTGCTGCAAGATCCAACATGCTGGTGTTAGATTAGGATCAAGACTTGAACGCACATCTGCTTGAATATTTAATGTACATGACAAATGAGTAATTACCTCTCACCCCTCGGGATATATATAGTCATGATAGTTGCCGTGGTTTATGGCTCTATAATTTTTTTATCTACATATTTGTTCGTTATATTTATTTCGAGCAATGGTGCAGAAATTGAAATCATCATCCATTATTGCAAATACATATACGTTTGGCGTGGACCATATCTAATAAAGAATGACTCCAAATTGACTACCGTTGAACTTGCGTTTGAACTCGGTACATTAGATATATGGAATTGGAATTGCGGCCGATTATGAACAATCAGAACTCTTTCTAAGTCAGGGCATTGTTTTAAAACAACCCACGGCCCTTATGGACAGTTGCAAACTGATTCAAGTCATTCAAATGAATTTAAGTTGAGTGATCTTTTATAACAGGCAGGTGGCCTTCAAAGCCAGTGGTCTTTTATCTGGTCATTCTGGTTGATCATATTGAGCAAAGTCAGACTCTCTCAATACGTATTGATTCTATGATATCAGTTCTTTAGTGGTGGACTTACTCATTCCTGGCTATAATATTACCTTTATAATACTAAATAGCAGCCGAAGTTGTATGCCGGCAGGGGATGGAGGGTAGAAGATTGGTAATTACTGCTCTTGTTTGCCTACCATTTGCAGGATAGAATCAAAGCGGAGAGCCGTCGGCTTCCGTTGAGGAAACGCGATAAAGTTTGTGTAATGTGTGACAGGTTTAATTAAAAAAAGGCCCATTTGGTAAGGTCATCTTTACATGATGTGGCGCCGAAAGGGGGAGTGATAGGACGCAAAGCACCTTTGTGATCGGTTAGGGTTGCAACAGCATGTTCTTTGTAAGTTTTAAATGAATTGATACATCGTGAGTCGCAAGCTATGAAGTGTATAATGTGTATGTTTGTATGTGTGTATGTATGCGTGTATGTATGTGTGTATGTGTATGTTTGTATGTATATTAATAATGAAGGGAGAATAGTAAAACATTACTCCACAGGGGGAGAAGAAAGAGAGTCAGAGGGTCTAGAGGTTGGGGTGTGGTGGTTTGTGGGTATACAGACAAATGTGATTATTTACATATACGGTATATCATATAGATACAAAGAATGAAATATAAACATGTAGGGACACATAATATAAATGAATGAAAAGAAAAAGAAAGGGAGAAAGGGAGAAAGAGAGAGAGGAAGGGGTTAGGAAAGACAGGGAGAAAGAGAGAGAGAGAGGTTGGTGATAGATTCTTATAGATAAGTATAGAGAGAAGAAGGAAGTGATACAGAGGGAAAGAGTGAAGGAAATGATAGAAAGCGAGCAAAATAAAGCGAGCAAAAAAAGAGAGTGAGGAAGACAGAGGGAGGGAGTGTGAGTGTGTGAGAGGGAGGTGGATAGGGAGAGGGATAATGGGAAGGATGGTGCGAAAGAGAGAGAGAGAGAGAGAGAGAGAGAGAGAGAGAGAGAGGGGACTGGGAAAGAGACAGCGGGAGAGAGAGGGAGAGAGAGAGATAATAGGAAAAAGAGAGTGGGAGATAGAGAGAAAGAAAGAGGGAGAGAGAGATAATGGGAAAGAGAGGGCGGGAGAGAGAGGGAGAGAGATATAATAGGAAAAGAGAGTGGGAGAGAGAGAAAGAAGGAGTGATAAAGAGAAATAGAGAGAGAGAGAGAGAGAGATAATGGGAAAGAGAGGGCGAGAGAGAGAGAGAGAGAGAGAGAGAGAGAGAGCATTTCTGCCTCCGCCCACCTGATGATCCGTAAGCACTGCACGCTCGTGTACGCAGCGCGGGAGCTCCAGGGAAGCAGCTAAATCAAACACAAAACACTGAGCAGACGGCCTTCCATTTTATAACCGCGCCTTTTGATCTCCAACGTTGGGCGGCAACCGTCGTTGTTCCGAGCGAGAGAGAGAAAGAGGCAGAGAAAAGGGCGAAAGAGGCAGAGAAAAAAATCCATACGCGAGTAGCGAGTATAATAAAAGAGATTCGGATTCGAAAATGGTCGCGAAACCGTCTGAGATGAAAATGTGCTTGATTAAAAAGCCGACCATTCGATAATAAGATTGCACACTCAGCGAGTCACTTGGGAAAGAAGATTTGAAATTGATCCTGGACATAAACAGACACGTACAAGGCACCTTCTTCGTCGCGGCTTATTACGTAACCGGCGACTGTGTGCGAACCTTGAAAACACTCAACAAACTTTCTGTCGGTATTTTGTGCTCGATATTAAATCTCATAATTCGTGACGCCGATAAGCCCTGCCAGTTGCTTTCTTGTGTGGATTCAAATTTCATGGATTGGATGCCGGAAAAAAAGACCTCGCACAAGTTGACAAGTACAAAACACTAAGCGTTGAACTGCTTTACCAAATCTTGGAAGCTGGATACCAGTTACAAAAGGTAACATAATTTTGTGTTATTCGTAATTAGCCTCATTTAGAATGCTTTCTTTTAGTAGTCGGGATATGAAATCGTTTTAGGTTGTATGATTAGGATCAATCTTATCAGAACATAATGGTTGTATTACGATTGCTTTTCTAACATTTTAACAATTTTTAGAGGCAGCCATCTAGATTAAAGACTTTTGTGATTTGCCGAAGCTATAGAGTAAGGTTTAACGGAAACAGTGTACTAAACCTGGTCTAACATTATGGGACGCAAATATATTATATTATATACCATAGTGATTTCGAGGACAAAAAATGATTATATTAAATCAATAAAAAAAAATTGACGTCCCATAAAGGCAGTCCAGACTTAGTACATTAAAACTCTGTTCAGAATACATACCTAAATGTTTAGAAATATGCTGACCAAGTTCATATCAGCGTGGAACGATGATAAAGCATTTTATTCCTGTCAAGTTATGATAGAAGTTCAAAACACATGTACACTTTTCGAAAAGCCTATTTTTTTCATATCTGACAAATTTTGTCTTCTTCACATCTTGGTTCATTTTTGCCACACCTCACATGTTGTTCTCAACATGCTAAAACTGTGAAATGTTGTGCTGTACATATTGGACACCCATGCGTTGTAAAATCTTTGAAAGCATTCAACAAATAAGCAGTTACTGTTTAATTAGGAGTCGTATAAACTGTTGTAAAATACCACTAGTCTATATGTTTAATTCATTAGGGTGTATTAAATTCATTACATTTTCTAACTTTTCTAATCACAAAATCTGCTGGTTACTCTCGCTAGCTTTACGAACAGAAACAATTCAATTCAATGCGGAGCCACAGTTCTCCTTACCATATCCATTTGCATGCATGCCAAAATGAGATGGTATATTTACAGTTAAGTGCACATCATGGACGCATCAGTAGCACACTTGCATCAAAACATGACCATCGCGGGAATTCTCGTCACCTTTTGTCAAGGGTAGACCGTTTCTTTGCCTGATGACTTTGACTAAAATGTCACCCCATATCATCGCTTCCCTGACTATCACAATGAAACACTCAAGTGGGGGAAATGTGTGGTACGTTGTTCACATCACAGACGCACATGTCTTTAGGTACACAAGATCACTAAATGTCAGCGTGGTAATGTTTCTGTCATAACCATTTCCAGAACCATCCATCTCTACTACGAGATCACTTGACACCGCTTCATGGGTCATTGCTACATTTTTTTTTTCCAGGGGACATGAGTCTAAACGTAAATCTGCTCTGGTTAATGCAACCATTTAAGGTACTTTAGAATAGCGTTGTTATGACGTCACATTCAGGTATACCGAGTCATGAGCTGGAAACAAATCATCTGTGCAGAAACGCAGTTGTTTTTCATGACGCAATTGGAAGGCAAAAACGTGACGTCACAATTTCAATTGTTATCGGATGGCACAGAGCGATGTTTTGACGTGATATTTACACAGACAAATAAGACAAGTAATGATCTTAAGAATAGGGTTGAAGAGAAAGGATGAGCAAGTTAATTGAACAAAAGACATTTACGGACAAGTGTCATTATAAGGAGCCTAAATATAGGCAGTAAACATCTATAAATATCTCCTTGCAGAGTAAGCCGAGGCGGTTGGTATAAAAGGCTAGTTCGAGAAACATCTTAATGACGCCAGAATATGTTGTGATGGTACGCTTGGCTCTCAGGTAAATGTTTTTTGTGCATTCCCTGTGCGTCATATTACCCACTTTATTCAGCTGTTTGAATGAATACATCATTAAATGTAGAGGTTACTTGCCAATATACGCTTAGAAGAATGTCATATTAACCAAAAGTATGCTTCCTGATACCGTCAAATGCCTTCAGTATTTGTATAGTAGGATATATTAGATCTGACAGCATTTTTCATTAAGATGTGAAAACGATGCATCGTCATCGTCTATTACGTCAACATTTTTTCGATGTTTTCGTGCCAAACTGACTGTTAAAGAGGAAGAGAGCACTATCATCGGTGGGCAATTCAAGAAAAGAAAAATCTTTAAAATGTTGCTCGAAAATTGGGCCCGAAGATTATTGCCGGCGTGGCCGTTCATGACAACTTTAATGAGAGACTGATATAATGGGTGCAAGGCACGTTCTGTACACAGCGAAGGCATGGACATTCACGACTTTAGACAGAATTAAATAAAATGGAGAGCTAGGAGAGATGATGGGAGAGGGGTGATAGAGAGGGTGAGAAAGGTACAACATAAGACAGAGGATGAGTGGAATAGGAGGACGGGGAGGGGGGGGGGGTGAAGAGGTGAGGTAAATCTGAGTCATTCAATAATATGACTAAGAATATTTTAATATAATCATGATAATGATTACCATTGCATTTTCGGGTACAGTTCAAGAAATTAAGAGATAATCATTACATTAATGTTGCTAAGAAGATATCCACAACACGGTTTACAAAGCAAAAGCAAAGCGCACACGCGGATAAAGAGATGTCAGCATTATTTAGAGGCAGATAATAACCTTTAACTAACACAATATCTACGATTACAGAGCAAGGTATCTGTCGAAGCGAAGGGCGCGGAATATCGATTGACGGATATGAGAAGACAATCAAATGCAAAGCAAATGGTAATAAACGCAACTCTACAAATTTCCCCGTGAGGCAAAATAATGTAAATTGTGGTTTGCACAGCAGGGCAAACTGTCAGTTATCCCATCATAATGCCATGGCGGATTTGCATTAATCCCACCTATCGTGTCGGTAGGTACTGTGAGAGACCTATATTGCAATATTGTACTTGCCTTCGTTCAAAAGCTAATATGAAAGAGCTTAATTGTGCATTGCGATCAGAGATTAAACAAGAATCACGCGATTTTTGTTCACAATTGGCTGAGTGGGCATGCGAGTCAGACCTGTAGCGCTTTTCAGAATCCAGTTTCTATCTGGATTAATAAGGTTCGTTAACTCCTTGTTTGCTGGCTTTCTGCTGTATAGTACTTAACCCCCCTTTCCAGAAAACGTTAAATGGCAATTAAAATGCATGAATCATAGAGAAAGAAATTTATCCCATCGAATTGACTGCACTTGAGTCAAAAGGCCACCATCCATAATTCCGGAATAAAGAATAGTACTTGGTTGTCTACGCGAATGAAATGCCCACATTTCTTCTAAAAATTGTAGTTATGCACATTTTAACATTGTGTTGAGAAATCTTCGCCAAGTACCTTCTGTTTGTTTTCGATATGCAACAGATGCAATAAATTTGAAGTCCTCATCATACATCGATACTGTAACATATACATTTGAAGCCTTGCGTATGTTAACAAATCATTTTATTTTAAATTCAGATTATACACACTCATTTTCTTCTCCTCACTTTTTGCAACTCTCCGCCCTAAAAACCCCGCTTCCTTCTACATATCCGCAATGCCGTACCACCACCGTTCACATCTCATTACACCATAAAGTGGTTTACAACAATAGCTTTGGATGACATGCAGCTCCTTAGCAATTAATCCATGTTTTATTTTTAATGTTGAAGTCAATTCAATCACATATATAATCTAGACGACGAGATGTATTCAGAGGCATAGTCTGAGAAAAGGCCTTACTCCGTGCAGCAGAATGTGATTCAACGAAATAATGAAACGCCCTTGATCAACCTAGAAAACAGATTACTGATCCAGATGCTTGCTGAATGAGCATTGTTGGATGACATTTTGAATTAACAGTTTGAATTATTGGTTAAATGTCAATGGTACAACCTAGAACTAAACTAATCACAACCGCTGGGGCACAATGTGAGTGGATGGATTACATCTCTCGCCCTTTTCTCTCTTATCTTCCTATCCCGTTCTACTTCCCTCTTTCGTTTTTCTCTTCTCCCTTTTTTCCCTCTCTCCCTTCCTCTCTCCTCCCTCCCTGCCCTTTCTGCCCTATCTCTCGCATATCTCTCCCCTTCCCCGACGCCCACCCCCTCTCTTGATGTACGGATATACATATATGTATACATATGTATGTGTATACATTATGTCAACTCTCCTCTACATATCTCTATACACCTTAGTCTCTTGATATGTGCAGAAAAATGTATATCGGATACAAATGTATTAACCTCGTCAAATTGCTTCATTGCTTCACCGAGCGCTAACGCCTTTATTATCCGCATGAACAACTCACATACCAATGTTTGAGAGACTCGGCCACATGTATTTGATATACATCTGAACCCGTTCCTTTTTATCACCAATGTAGAGTACAGTAACTCTTGATATCCCATTGGTGCATGTTTGCACAAGTAATACAAACTGCTCCCATAGAGCTCCATTTGGTCTGACACGCGGAAGGTTAATGTCGACCCCCACCCTGACCGTAAAGACCATGATGCAAAATGCACGAATATGAACAAAAGTTAACTAAAAATGTAGGCCACCATGACTAAAATATTATGCAATCCGTAGATAAGCCGGTTCATTATTATACCCTCACAAATTGCAAAATGAGACCGTAATTAATATCATGTATAATAAATATTGTCGACGAAGGTTCATTGTTCGTTTTCGTTGCAGTTTGAATACCTGATTTATTTTCATGGCTATAACAATGCAATCGTTGCCATGGTGGTACTTGGAAGTATTGTAGCATACAAATATGATGTAAACTTATTTATATTGTGGATATTTTTTGAAAGTAGGCGCCGTAATGAAGCTCACGCAATATCGAATGGAACAATGAATTCGTATCGTATAACCCATGAAAGCTTACTCTAAAATATAAAACTGGCTACCTATTAATTACGCATGATAAACGCTTTCAAAGTCCAGACAAGAAGCGTGTATGTTTAGAATAATCAGAAATGGAGAGAGAGAGAGAGAGAGAGAGAGAGAGACTATCGGAAGAAAAGAAGGAGAGAAGGAGAGGTGGCGAAGAGGAGAAGGGAGAATGAAAGCATAAAATAGATAAATAAAGGTGGGAAGCGCCGGGAAGGAGAGAGAAGATGAAGAAAAACGATGAGTAAGAGGGGAAGACAGAAAGAAGAGCAAGACAGAGAGAGAGAGAGAGAGAGAGAGAGAGAGAAAGAGAGAGAGAGAGAGAGAGAGAGAGAGAGAGAGAAGACAGGGAGAGAGATAGAGAGAGACAGAGAGAGAGAGAGAGAGAGAAGAAAGAGAGAGAGACTGAGAAAAAAATGGAAGAGGACGGGAGGTAGAGCTATAGCAATGTAAATTATACTTTAGATATACTAGATAGCATGGATAAAGAAAAGGGCGATAGTGCGAGAGAGAGCGTGAGGAGGTGATACGTGGAGAGAAAATAGATGCAAACGTGGGGAAAAACGTGTAGGTGGCCTCATGCCCTTTTTACCTAACCTCTCTCTTGCAGTCTTCGTCAACCTTTCGTCTTTCATCCTGTAAGACCTCCCTCAATTATAACATGTATTACTGACTCGAATGTCTGATATGCCTGAAGGTACGACTCACTTACAAAAGAGCATTGTCATCTCTATGCAGAGGTGGGGAGCTGACGATTATGCATTTTGTCTCATTGTCATATTAGTAGGGCCTCCTCCTAAGAGTCGTGTGTATTTTGTCGAGGAAGAAGCTCTAATTAGGAACATGCGCAGCACCATGCCCGTGTAGTTACGGAATATCGTGATGAGGAAGAGGGTGTGGCTGTAATACATTGGCGGCTTGCATTTATGGGAATACGGATGCGGATCCGGACTCGAAGCAAACTGCCTGATCTTTGAAGACGTTCCAGGGCAATATGGATATTTCGATGGAAATACAAATATCGTATTGTAAAAGAAAGATAGTGAACGATGGAGGAAGAGAATGGGTGAGGCAGAGGAGAAGAAAGAAAGAGAGAATGAAAGACTATTGGAAGAAAGGAAGAAGAGGAGAAGAAGAGGAGAAAGGAAAAGTGAAGACATAAAGGAGATAAAGAAAGAGGGAGGTGGCGGGAAGGATAGAGAAGAAAAGAGTAAGTGAAGTGGATTCCATTTTGGGCGGTCAATGCCACAGAGTTATGCCCTTTACGTAAAATATTCTGAATATGCAGACTTCACATTTGATTTTCTGACTTCTCCTTCATGGATGATCTTATTGATGACTCGAGGCCCTGAAGCCAACCGGCTTCCAGACTAGGTGCATTTGCAGGGGCTGAATGTACCCAGTAGGATGGAAAGATCACATAACCTGCCCCTACCCATTTGCCATTATAATTTTTTTTTACAAAAAGGTAAATGATTTATACCTTTCCCCCAAGGATCTCAGTCATTGGATTGTGGAATGCACGAATAGCGTACCTTATGTTGTCTTTTCTCGGCCATGTTAGTCCGTTATATATTTCGATAGGCTAAGTTGCTAGGTCATACCTAGATTATGATAAAGCAAAGCGAAACGCCACCACTGAAATGCGATATAGGATTTTTTAGCGACAACTGTTGAAATAGGTTTTCCTATTTTTCCTGTTACCAGTCTGTTCAATGTATTTCTCAAATGTCAGTGGTATATGTATCATAGAAAACTCCAGCCTCTGGGGAACGTAATATCGGATATGAAGCATTCCTCGCAATAGGTGTGGAGTTCGATTTCAAGACACCACGTGACAAAGTTGAAACGAAAACGAGATGATTTTTCTCAGTTCTCTTGCACTTCCAACAAATGTTTCAGAAGTAACGATATATTGCAGCCAAGGTTGAGTTAAATATTAAATTTCGTTCATGTAACTCCTGATACGCCTACATCCTTAAAAATCAAGGCCAAAATTCAGCTCCTTACAAGGATGAAACGTCATGCCCTTTCTCCTCATTAAAGGGCGGAATGAACCAAATTTCCTGACCCATTTGCCTCGCAATATTACCTGCCCGATACTTCTTCTCAGAAACATGTTCTTTTCTCTACTTCTCCTCGTTTCATTGAAGGTGAATGCTCTTTCGTTTTGTTGGGATGGGGGCGGGACGGTAAATCGTGGCGGCATAGTTTTAACTCGCTGATCCCTCGATCACCGCATTCCCATAAGATATACACAGGCATCACACGCTTTACAGACACTTAGGGTTAAAAATGGTTTAGTTGATCTAGAAAACACATTTTCACGTGCTTGCTCGTAGGATGTGATTTCAAAATGATTAAGATAAACAACCAAGAATATTAAAAACATACCATTAATAAATATATACTTACACTGAGTTAGAGAAAGAGAGAGAGAGAGAGAGAGAGAGAGGGAGAAAGAGGGAGAAAAAGAGAGAGAGAGAGACATATATCGAGAATCGGGTCATCGAAAGCTTCCTAATTTCCTTGGTTTATTGATCGTAACGCTTGACACCCGCACTTTACGAGACTGCTGCTTACCCTATATTTACGTTTGACTATGCAATGCAAAATTAGATTATATTACGGCATATACCACGTATAAATGATATGATTTGGTATATAAGCTCATAAATGTATTTATGGCGTCAAGGTTGTATATATATCTATATTACGTGTATGAACAAAAGACTGATCAGCATAATAGGATCAAATTATTAGCTCACCTATAACATGTCGAACTTTACAATCAATACTAATGATGATATTACTACAAATGACATAGTGATAATGATAACAATGTGCCATATAATCCATTGATTGAAAACGTATCAGTCCCAAATTATATTATGTGACTTTATTGATGTCCTGTTCTATATTCATTATACATCAGTTCAGTACATAAATAAACGTTTGTTTTAAAGGAAAACGACAAACACGACAAAGACGTCTATTGCGTGACGGTGCACGATCAATGGTGATCTACTGCGAGTTATATCATAACATTCTAATTAAGTGGAAAATTGTAGACTTGTATCATATTTGAATCTTGCTAATCTGGACACGTTTTCCGCATAAATATGTCTTTAAGGGAGTAGCTATAAACTATAAGTAAGATTTTTTCTGTTTAAGAACAGTTAATCTCTTGTAGATGACAACGGTAATCATACACGTGACTGCCATTTCATTGAGTCTTGAGACACCCAAGGTGCAGTAAGATGCACACATTATATTGTAGACCATTAAAAGTCTCTGGCGCCGAAAGAATCATTAACCCTTTGTGTACCAGACAAAATGGTGCTCTATGTGATTTTGTGTGTATTTCTTGCGGGGAAATGTAGAGGTGGCATCCAAATGGTTAAATTCATGTTGTTTCTAAACAGCAATATCTCCCTACAGTAAGACCCCCCCCCCCCATTTCGTCTCCAAGAAACTTTATCCAAACATATCGTTCTGTGAGTCACTGTTATGAAGCAAATAACGCACAATGCGCGTGAACATTCACGGAATCACGAACATAATCTTTCTTGGAAATCATACCTCGTCATATCATAAATCACACATTCTCTCTTCCTTTTGATTGTGATTTCTCCCATCTAGCCTAAAGAATAAATATAGAAATGGCATCATTCGGCTGCGAGCGTATATGGTTATTGTAGATGCTGAAATACGGTACATCTTAGAAGCAAACAAGCTGTCTCTTAGAAAACCCACAACCTATTCACCTTTACTTTCCATTCGTCCCTCCACTTCAAACACACCCCCTTCCCATCGAACACACTGAGTCTTGATGAGACTGCGATTTATAAATCGATTCGCATATCAATTGTATTTGAAGTTTTCCTTGCGAGACTGCATTGTGTCTCGAACGAATCAGAAATTTAGAAGCATTTCTCGGATCTGAAGCAATTTCACAAGTAGATATACCTGGAAATATGGGGAAAAAGCTTCTTACAGCTAGCCGAGACTTCTCCATTCAGGAAGCAGGTTCTATTCGTGCAATCAATATATCATCCACGACGTCGGAGCTCACTTTGCCTTTTCTGTCATAAATGATATAAATGATTATACACATTTTGCCTTTTTAAAGTGAGATTTCTAGGCACGTTTCTGTTAGTGTATGCGGAAACTGAATGGACGTGTATACAGTATCTTAACTCATGATAAGCTCAACAGAATATCGTCATGAAAAATTTATACGCGTTTGCCGGTGCAATGATATAAAATCGGCAAAACTTATTACATATTATTATTCCAAGAAAACCTCTTCTACAAGTTCTATACCAAAATTTAAAGTGTTGTGTTTTGATATGCTATGACTTACCATATTTAGTTTCTTAACGAATTAACCCCTTCTCTGCAAAACTCTATATACAGTCTTATTGGAATGCTGTATATTACCAGTGGAAAATGCGTCAATGGCGCCTGTAAAGTTAATGTATCATACACATGATGGTTGTAATGTAAAGTTTCCCGACAACTTTATAATATCACGTGAAAGATTTTGAGGTTCTCGTTGATGGGAAAGACAACACGACGATTATAGATCCAGGGCATCCTGTTAAAAATGTGTCTCTTAGACGAAAATCAGATTTAATGGCAGACAACCTCTCAATCTTTACCCTTAGTCTATCTCTATCTTCATCTATCATCTCTTCATTTTACCACACACACACACAAATACACACACTCACACACACACATACACACACACACACATACACATACACACGCATACACACACACACTCACGCGCATAATAAACATATACATATAAAAATACATGCACATGAAAACTCACACCACTTATGAAGGTTTATAAGGATCATTCCATTATTACACTATTGTCATCCCGCCCACTCGCTTCTTAACATTTCTACATTACATATAACACTCGTCCGACTTAAGTGGCAGGATACAAAACCGGGTTCAGGCATGCCAACTGGTGAACAACAAATCGCTCTCAGCCCCATTTCTATGGCCATGATAGGGTTCTATCAAACAGAGCAAATAACAGTCCAAAACAATATCAAAGAATGGAGACAGGCAGGAGAGAAAGAGAGAGAAGAAGTCAGAATTGGTATGGTAGGCAGGAGAGAGAGAGAGAGAGAGAGAGAGACAGACAGACAGAGAGGGAGTGGGAGATAGAGAGACAGGGGAGAGAGACAGGAACAGAGATAGATAAAAAGAGCGAGAGAGAGATAGAAAGAGAGAGAGAGAAAAAGAGAGAGTAGGGGAAGGGAGGGAGAAAGAGAGAGAGAAAGAGAGAGAGAGAGAGAGAGAGTTGGGGGGGGGGGGAAGGGAGGGAGAAAGAAGAGAGAGAGAGAGAGAGAGAGAGAGATAATGTAATGCTAAATGTATGCAAGCTAAGCCGAGGATAATCCAAATTTCGGTGCTATTTTATGTTGCACTTTCAACGATCTATGCGCTTTCAACGATATTGCGCAATTCACGAAATATATGTCGTGCTCTGATAAAGTTGTGTAATCTGACATGTCTGAGGCTAACTATGTCTTCCTGACTACATCAATAAATATTGGACAAACGATGCCACTTTTCACACGATGTATTCCCAAGGCTCTTGCTCAAGAACGGTGTCATTTATTTACACAAGATAGGCGCGTTTGCTAAGTGGGTGAACGGGTGTTGAAAATTAAGGAGCAGAGAGCGTGTTCATCGGCTCCTCCCTACACGGATCCAGTTTCTATACAATGGTGGTCACACATTTGCAGGAGAAATCATCCTGACATATGCATTATGATGAGTATGGCTTTGCGCGTGTCAGGAATGACAGACAGAATCTCCCCTTGGGAAATTGACTGCTCATTAGACGAAGGCAAAGGAAAAGCAGAACTTATTTTTTTTTATGTTAACACAATTCGAAAGAAAAAAAAATGGTAACTTGTCGGTAGTATGATATATGAGAAACATTCCTCCTTTACAACTCGTATGTCTCCTTATTTAGTATCAGTTTTATACTAGTTGTTTCAAACAATTTACATGGTATTTTTAGCTTTTTCCTGATGTAGATATTCTCAGTAAGCATGCATTTCTTAGGCCGGCGACATGCCCAACATTGTTGTTTATGATTGTATTTGATGGTTGTTTTACACACGTAACGTATCTATGTATTGGATTCGTGTGTATAACTTGCGTAAAGAGTTCATGGGGATTTATGACTTCGTATTCTGACGCAAATGTGACAATGTGACAAGAGCTAACACGATGTTAACTTAAAATACATAAAAAAAACATACGATAGGAAATGAATATTGTTAATTGTCTTTAAATATCTCAAGTATTAGATAAAATATGTAAAACAAAAAACAGCTACTGAAAATACGTATCTTTGTTGATTGTGAATCAATCCTTTCCATGTTAATTAAAATATATAATACAAAACATGAATACCTATTAAAAGTAAATAATTGGTTATCTCCTAAACACTTCCGGTGCTTTTATCGTATTTGGTCACAAGTGTAAGTGTCTGAATCTCATGGAACTGTATTTTATCTGGCGCACAACAATCAAAACCTTATTAATACGACTGGTGATATCCCTCCGCGTTGTGGGCCGAAGAAGAAGAAGAAGAGAAGCTGATCATCATCAGCATGAGCTCAGACAGGATGGAGACCTCGAGATGGTATCATCAATCATACCAGAACGTCCTAGATGTATCAAAACGATGAGGCTAAATGGCAACAGGCTTCGTGTGTTGAAGCGCACAAGTCGCGGAGTGATATGAATCACATTGATTTACCACCGATTGTCACGCGCAATGAAACACAGTTCGTTCCTTCTGCTTTTAAGGTTACGGCTAATTAAGAACTCGTTTTCGAGGAGAGCAGGGATTCACTGTTAACTCTCTCCGTGCTGGACAAAGTGTTTTATCCGTTTTGTAGCTATTGTTGGTACGAAAGTTGGCCAGTGGCACACCAAGATTTAAACTTAAAATGTTGAATAATGTCATTTCAATCTTACACAATAAAATATTGAACATAGCATTTTAATTCAACAATGATAAATCGCAAACCACAATCAAATTGATTATTCAACTGATTTGAATAATGATAAAAGGTTGATACTTCTTTTGCTAAACGTAGGTACAGTTGAATCTAACAAAAGGAAATAACGATCCAAAAACAACAATAACTACTACTACTACTACTACTACTACTACTACTACTACTATTACTACTACTACTACCACTACTACTACTACTACTACTACTACGACTACTACTACTACTACTACTACTACTACTACTACTACTATTATTACAACTTCTATTGGGACTATTATATCACTTTTAATGGATGATGTGCGGCAGCTGAATTTGAATCTGCATTTCACACTGGCGGACTGATCCACCACTCCATGCCATTTTTACTCAAACTGTTGAAAGTAGATCAATGCAGAAGGGGTTGTTCTACCCCAATACCCTACCCCAAAGAATGGTAAACACCTCATAGTTATGCAGCACCTGTCGCAGGCTGTTGTGAAGATATGTATCTGTTATCCGATTACCAGTCTCTACCAAGCATTGCTGTTAATACCCAAAGGAATTTAGTCAAAGTTGTGTGATAACGCAAAACATGGCATACCATACACAATCTAGTGTAGAGGGGCAAAGTTTCAAACACATCGTTTCGTATGCTTGGACCCAAACCCACATTCTATCTTCCGATCTTCGCTATTTTCACAGCACTCTTCTTTGCGGGTCACGTTCTCAATGACAAACTAGAGACACATATACATATGACATTGGAAAGGAATATACGACTTCCTATAATTGAGACGAGAACCTATTTGTGTTCATGACTTTTCAAAGTGAATCACGATTCAAAGTGTGCACGTTTTCGCTATGGTCTTTGAATTCGGATTTATGACGGACGAATTGTTCATATTTTGTCGATATGTTTTTGCGTGTCTTCGTCGGTTTGTGTGCATATACGTGTGATATAGAGTGATTTTGGAAGTAAGGACAAAGCACCTCGTATACAATCATTTCACCAACTGTGCACGTCCTCTCAGCCCCTCCCCTCCTCTCTCTCTCTCTCTCTCTCTCTCTCTCTCCCCCCCTCTCTCTCTTTCCTTCTCTCTATACATATATGTACATGTGTACAAATTCCATATTTCCACACACACACATACACACACATATACACGCGCACATGTATACATATACAGGTGTGTGTGTGTGTGTATGTGTGTTTGTGTGTGTAAGTGTGTGTTTACTACGTTTAGAACCCATGTGGCTGACAAAGTTTAATAATATATTTGGGAGAAGTGTATGTTTTTTCCTCTCTCTCTATTTCTCTATGACTGCATATGTATGTAATGTTTTGATATATTACGCCTTTGTAGTAATATTCCGTATTGAGGAATGATACTTCAACATGCATTTCCCCCTCTAGATATTGGGATGATGATGATAGAATAAAGTGCACGCATGCAGTAGGTGACAATTATTGAGGAAACACACCGTAATATCAATTAACAGAATCCTCTCCCTAAAAGACAACCACACACTCTTCGTATAGACATCAAGGGAAGATCGTTCGTAAAAGAATGGTCAGAAGAAGCACATCGTCATGTGCTATTTTCTAAATCACAGGAGAACCTCTTGGTATTTTAACGAAAGTGTAATATAGTGTTTTCGATATCTTAACCCAGGCGATATAAATACTCGCATTTAACTTTTAATGACGTTTTAACTACAAAATAGTATATAAGTATATATACCCACTCTATTTGTTTGATGTGTGCAATATATCACATCCCTGAAAGCATACTCAAAATGATCAATGACTATATATGCTGTATGGGAAGTGGTAGCGATATTACGATGATTCCTTTTCCCTCCGTTATGTGTGTCGTCATCAGAGAAGATTTTGACGTCGACCGTATTTGACAGATTTAATTGTCTGTTTATCTTCCTCCATCTGTCTCAATCATTGCATCATTCCGTCGTCCTACAATGACTTTTTGGACGGGATTACGGTAGCATCCACTCTGACGGTATACATATAAGTATATATACCCTAGTGACTCTATAATAAGAGGAATGATCGAGTTTATTACTACGAATTTAAAGTCCAGCGCATACGACACGATCCAATAAGTCATAGGACTCTACGACTAGCTGAAACGCATGAACCGGTCGTACGATTTGTACAAGAAGGTGAGGTCGCATTTCCAGTCGAAGGCCGTTACAACTGCAAAATCGTGGCATGGTCGTGTCGTCTGTTGCGGCCTTAACAAGTCATGCATACGTTGGACATGTTGGAGAGGAAGACTCACTGAAAACCCTTTTTTTTTAATAGTTTAGATTTGATTGAGATAACTTATTCAACGTGAAAGACGCCTAAAGCACTTATGTGAAAGACATTTAAACCGAAACAGTTAACCACTTAACTGAGCCAGATAGAATGTTGTGGTAAAGGAGCATGGATAGTACTGGGGGGACACATTGTATTTTATATGAATGTGTGTTACAGCGAAAATACCATTAATAAGTGCTGGCCAATAGTTGTTCAGGATTCAGTTTGTTACTGGTAAAAGGCAAATGATGGTTATAGTTACGTGACTAATTGAAATATGAAATCGTAATGTAATGTAGAAAAAATGATATACCTAAAAGATTAATTCATAACGTTTTGTTAACGTAATCGGAATGCAGCATTTTCCTGCATTGAAACTTAATTTGTTGATATGACGTTTTAACAGGAGATAGTTGTATATACTTCTAACAGAGAAGAAATTGTGAATACACGATAAACTTGAGTAGAAAAAGGATGAAAAGATTACGCGCATTGACGCATGCAAGGTATTACATAGCAAGCAATGTGCATATGATATTTGAAACGATGGAAAATTTCCCGCTGCTTCGATGATAGATCATCAATAATTATGAAAAAAATATATGCAATGGTATTTACGTATCAGGTTGTATTTTTCTCAAGGCGAATGCCATTAGTTGGCAAATTAATGTTGCAAATGTGACCTTGAATACATGTGATTGTGAGGTTTGCTGGTTGTGACGTCATTTGTGCATATGCCAAGAAAATAGTGATACGACGACATTTCATATTAGTCATGATATTCGTAAGCATACCGACTCACCTTTGATTAGACAAAAGGCGTCAACAGCAAAGGCGTTTATGCATCTTATTAACCCATTGTCAACTATAGACGACACATTAAAGTGGGCTACACCAAAATACACTGTATTCATACACATTTACACTGTGGCTATGAAGGGGTTAATCATTATCTTTCCACGACTCTGCCCTAGTGTAACCTTGTCATAACAACACTCCGTCGTTCGGAGGAAGAGGGGAGGAAGAGTGCAGAAATCGAAAATTCGAAATACATTTTGTGCCCGCGGCCTCCGAAATCTGTGATTGCAGATACGGTTGAGTGACACCATCGTGCATTCCCCATCACGTCTTCAGATCATTATTTTTCTCTAGTGACTGGAGTTGCCCAACCGCCATCTGATTATAATGAGCGTTATTCTTCAACGTTGTAAAGCCTCAAGGCGTCTGCATAAACAAGCATAAAGCAAATACGTAAGCATTGAAAAACTACACACGGACGGAAAGTGTGTTTAATTCATAAATTCTTCCACAATTGAATACGTTATTAGATATAACATATAAATTAGATAACGGTATAGGAAAGGCTGGGACAAAATTGCAACCCGTTATCATGTTTATGCAAGTGAAATAGCATTTTACTTCAGGCTCGCGCAAACGGGTTTAAAGATTATCATGAAACCTTTACAAAAATTCGCTTTTGCTGCCATTTATGGATATACAAAGTGTATTTGATCACAGACTTGAAAAGCACACATGGCATGTTTTACATAAAAAAACAAGTTATCGTCTTTGTTCCGTTTTCCGAAATAGTTCATGAGGAAGTAGTGGTATGTAATAAACATTTTACTATCACTTAGTCACATCATTCAAATGAGCATGTTTCTTCCCAGACAAAAGGGGAATGCACTTTTGAAACAAAAATATATATCTTCTCATTCTATGATCGTAAAATGTTATTAATAATGTATAGGAGTCGCCAACACTGGCATTGCTAGTTTAATATATTCCGACCTTCTTCCTTCCACGAATTCATTGTATGTCGATAGTATATGTACGAGCATGAAGAAGCAACTCATTCAAATTCAAAAGAGTGATCTTTCCCTAGCCCCCAAAGGATCTAACAAGGTCTACAATCACACCACTCGGTTATTTACCCCTTATCAAATCATGTATGACAATAGAATGTGCACATACATGGATGTCTACCTACATATGTATTGAACTGATAAATTGCTGGAAAAAAGGGGGGAATTGGGGAAAAAAGAGAGCAAGGATAGGCTCCCTTCCACATGTATTCATTTTGCCATGTAAGTGGCTCTGCTCTCCACGCGAAACATAAAACGAATGGAAAACATATGATAGTATCTCCTCTTGATAAACATCATACACACACACAGGCAGGCAAGCAGATTGTGCCGTACTCTCACGGAATGTTTAATGCATGACTTTTTTTTTATTCAGATACATATCTTGCAAACGTTAACTACGCGGAAAGAAATTTGATAAGGCAGAAGCGGAGAGGAGAAAAAAAGTGAGTATTATACAAGAAAAAGAGAAATACTTAAAAAGAATGGGCTGCGAGACGTGCATGTGAACACGTACCTCCCCAAATGTCAAAAACCAAATGCTTTTTAGGTTTGGGGATAACGTAAGAGGAGAAAGGGAAGTGGGGGTAGAGACCAAACTCGCCCATGCACTTTCCGGCCACCAGATACCATTTTTATGATGTCATATTCCAACCCCAGCTAGCGGAGGGCTTTCGAAAAACACATGGGCATGCGGGCGGCCTCCCATTGATACAATTGTCGAAAAAGGTCGATTTGATTTGTCGGAGATTATTCAATTTCAGGAGATGGTTCTCTCAAATTAACAGGAATCGGACGATGTATCTCGTAAAAAGCCCTCCAAAACACTTGGCGAGCATTTTTAGATGTTAAGTCGCGATCGGGCGAGAGTGCAAGTCTTCCCCATCCTTGACACAATTTGCGAATCGGAGTTGAGACGTCTTTTCCGAAAGGGATGAATTCATAAATATCCCTGTTTCCTCGGTTTATAGATTCATTTGTTCCATTCTATCCCCTAATATGGAATAGGATATTGTATGCCAAGACTACTGCAGTCTACCCACGATTGTTATTGACAGGGGCGAGGGCGCATGTATAAATGTTTGGGCCTTTATGTGTGTGTATGTATGTGTGCACGTAAGCATGGGTGTGTGTGTATCGAATCAGGAAGGTGTTAGAACTGGAGTCGGCACGAAGAATAATTTATTCCTATACCAGTCACGATCACTGATAGCACAATAGAATATTTGACGCATTTGGTTCTTTGATCCAGTGACGACCGCCGCCAAATATGCAAGACGAATTTTGGATGCATTTAGATGAATATATATTTTGTATGCGCAGAAGATTTCAGCACCACGTCATGAACTAAAGTGCATGTGCAGTAGTAGTACATCTTATAATGATGGGATTCTGTGAATTCCAGTTCATGTTGTTGCTCCGTTTTTGTGATAAAAGGAGAGTACTGTAGAAAACATGTCAGAGAAATGCCTCAAAATCGCACATTGGGCAATCATATTTCCTTAAAAATATCTTGTAAATCGCTTATTGAGTGTTTCACCTTCGATAGAAACATCCTCAATTTCGTGTCCGGAGATGTCCGGAAAAGGTACGGACCAAATTCTTTCTACAATTTTATCAAAATTTTCATTCGCTCACCCCAAAACTTATTCACAGTGTGTGTAAAAAGATCAGCTATGAACACTCAGCGAAGGCTGAACGGTTGACATATTTCTCAAACCAGATTTTATTTTGTTATTCAGAGGAAGGCACTACCTAATTAGAAATACAGCGTATTTTTTGAAACACCTGAATGTCTTGAATTTTTATGAGGCGGCGGTCATCATAGATCAAAGGAAGTCTATCCGAGCGGTGTCCATCCATGCTAGGTCCATGATCGAATGATGGCACGAATGTTGCAGGCTTTTTTTAATGTGGACTACGCAAGTTCAATATGACAAGGTCAGCATTTCAGACAGTCCGGAGAAAGTGATGGTCATGGCGCTTGGTATGATTACAATATACACACGCACAGACACACACAGACACACACAGACACACACACACATACACACACACACACACACACACACATACACACATGCACACACACACACACACACACTCACACACACACACTCACACACACACACTCACACACACACACACACTCACACACACACACACACACACACACACATGCACATACACACAAACACACACATACCCCCCCCCCCCACAAACACGCATTCACACCTACACAGTTAAGCACATACACACTTACTCACTCTATTGAAAGTGTGAACCTATTTTATCACGTCATTCTCACTTGGTTTATCAGTTTATTGTACGTGCACTTTGTCACCACTATACTGCCCTACTATGACAAAAGGAAGCAAGTGACAAATCACTCAAATCTGGGTTATTGGTATTCTTAGATTGTACGAAGCATTTCCTACATATGGCCAAAATCTGGACAAGAAATATTTATATTGCTGCGAGATATTCAATCACATGATGTGGTGTTGCACAGATGCCAATGCAAGCGACATACACACTTTGCTCATTAACAAGAAAAGTCTCTTTTGTTAGTTGCTTCCTTTTGCCAGATTAGGGCAGCATAGTTTGTGAGAAAGGAATGAAGTAAATTTGTGGAGGAAAATTATGGTAGGTTTCAAACTCCGAGTGCTTGTCTCGCGGTATGCCGTAGGAAAGCTTCAAAGAAATGGTAGCACATGTTAGAATGATTATACATTCATTTATGGTTTAGTCCTTCCTTTTCATCTTTTTTCCCCTTCTATTTCGACGATAAACGTCTGCTTGAGCTTCACCTTACTTTCTCGAGGTAGATTCTTCGCAGTGCCCTTGAATAAATGTAATTATCTATGTAAAAATGTAATTATGTATCATATGAACCGAGTCGTGTGTTGGATGTGTGTGTTTGCATATGGACCAAGTCGTGTGTTGCATGAATGTGTGTGTGTGTGTGTGTGTAGGTGTGCGTGTGCGTACATGTGTGTGTCTATATGTATATGCATGAGCGTGTGTTTATGTGTGTTTGTGTGCAATAACGTACATTATTTAATAGTCATGTTTTAATGTTGGTCACGATGGTTGGTTGAATTGAATACATTTCTCATATAGAAAATGAACAATAGCCGCACTCAGTTGTGTCATTGCGACACAGTTGTACTTCCGGGGGTTAGTTTGTGTATTTGTTGTACGGGTATGTGTAGTTATAAAAGGGTGGGGTAGGAAAGGATACTCTGACAACGAATCGGCCATGACCCGATCCTTCTACCAATCTTGGGCTTATGTAACAATGACAAACTAAATGCCAACAATGTCACACCGTAGTAACTTTAAACCAACTCCGTGGATAAATATATACATAGCATACATACCCATTCACACGACCGTAATAGCATGTGTAAATGGACTTTTCTCACCATTTAATCAAGACCCCATTCTATGCTATTCGATATCATTATATTTCCCATCTTTAAATGTCACCTATATAAAATATTTGCATGATAAGAATGCAGGGTAAGAAAAGCGCAGAGTCATCAGGCTTGCTCACAATCGTTGAATGTTATTTTGCTTTTACCCCTTTTAGGTACCATTAAGTACCCACGCAGTGTAGCAATGTATGAATCGCTTTGTTATTGAGTTATTTATCTCCCCGCATGAATTGCTATGGCATCAATGACCATTGACTATATTCTCCATTTTATATCAACGGCGAGGGTGATTCAATTTCCATATCACCACTTCATTCTCTTCTCTGTCGTTCCATCTTTTTCTCCATCGCGTTGACCTCTAGCTTACTGGAATCTTTTCAACGATTATCGTATGATCTATACATCTATATGGTTTCCTTTCTCTACTCTTTCTTTCCTCACATCTCCCCTCCACTCTTCACCTCTCCCTTTCTCTTTTCACATCTCAATGCTATTCTTCTTCCTCCTTTTCATCCTAGCATATTTCTTTATTACTCCTTACCCACCTTTTCTTCTCATGTATTTCCCCTCAAGTCCCTTTCGCTTTAACATTATGTTCTTCCCTTGAATACACCTATTCTTCTTCTCTTATCCCTTTTATAATTCCACTCGAAGGTATATCTCTCTAATGTTTTTTCATCTTTTTTTACTCCCTTTCATCCAAATTTCTTTAATATCTTTCCGGTTCATTTTGTAACTTTCATTTTCTCCATTTCAATTCATTCTTCAGCATTCCATTACCTTGTCCTAACCATGTATTTTGTCTCCTCATATGTATTCTTCCACAACTTTTCTCCCATTTCCAACGCTCTCAGCTCCCATCTCCCCCAAACATACTTCTTCTTCTTATCTCTTCTCCTCTCCCATCTCTACCTCGCTGTCATCTTATTCACTCTTCACCCCACCGCTAAATCTCTCTCTTCACCTGCATCATTTGTACATTCTTCTTTACATCTGGTTTCCTTGGCTATTAGATATTAAACTGGATTTTAAGGTCGACTTTCAGCGTTCCACCACCAGACCACTCAAGATCAAACAAACCGCCTGATTTTTTATATTGAAAACATGCGTGATTTCCCGTACCTGGGAAAATATGAAAGAGGGAGCGAAGGAGAGAGAGAGAGAGAGACAGATAGAGGGAGGGAAATAGATAGAGAGGGAGAGAAGGCGGTAGAGAGAAAGAGAGAGAGAGAGAGAGAGAGAGAGAGAGAGGGGGGGGGGGGAAGGGGGAGGAAAAGATAGAGAAATAACGAAACAGAAAATTATGAACTCGTTTTTGCCGAGGCAAGGAGCTTCCATTCTTTGATCGCCTCTGCCCACAGATAAATTGTGCCTTGTTTGCGATAAATTCAGCGCTAATTTCTGTGCTCATGATATATGTGCACAAAATTGGCCTTCCACGTTTCTGCTGCACGTCAAAGTATTCCCCTAACTCAACGGATCCACCAAGATTTAATGCTTGCAGGCGACAGTATGTGTGTATTTTAAAGACAGAGGGTCGGGAGTCTGAAAGAGGAAACACCAAAAACCATTAAAAATGTATGTTGACATTAGGGGAAAGCTAACTTGACATGTAAAGAAGGAGAAATGATGAAAGCCGCGTATCGACAAAAGGGGTATCAAAATAGTAAGAGAGAAGAAATAATTTGCTCAAGAAATAGATAAGTGTTTGAGAAAAGTATTAGCCCCCTCCCTTGAATTATAATCAAAGACTTACGTAGTATGTTACTGTTAGCATTAAGGGATCAAGTCGAGATTTGATCTAAACCAAGACACGCCCACCTGTCAATTACGTGATATCCCGCGTCGTCAAGGTATCTTTGTTATTGCCCTGACGTGGCATTCTTAGTTTATCCAAGTCGAGCTATATATAGGATCATTAGTACAATTTATTGGTTTTGCATGTTTAAACTTGGATTCTGTTTGCTCTTTGCTTTGGTTCATCACCAAGGTTTAACTTCTCATTGCCCTTTCTTGAACAACGTATTTACCACTTTTGCATTTTTGTCCTAGTAATGCGTACAAACCTGCAAAGTATTTTTAGTCTGGTATACGTGAATGGTTAATCCCACTACGCGTGGTCGCCTGTACTTACTTTTTTTCTCAAAAATATATCAAGGCTTAAATCAAAATCAATGGACAGTTGCTGCTATCATGATCATCACATATTTTTTTTTTTTACTGGCGAACGAGTCCAGGGCTCTTTCTTTATAAGGAGTTCCGATTGGTCCCAACTTGCCTTGCGATTGAACTACTCTGTATGTGATAAATAGAGGATTGGACTTGCGATAAATTCAGATCAATCGCAACGCTTCATGGGACGGAACCCATGGCAGTACACACGGATACCATGGCACCTTCAATACGTGCGACCGCTATCAGAACCATCTCACAAGATATCCTTCACGTTGCTTCTCAGTCCATATTCCACACTCATTCCTCTCGTACATTCACACTAGAACAGTGTTCCGCTCCCGCCCACAGCCTACAGTGCTTCCCCACTGCGGCCAAGCAAGAAATATGAACATGCCAGGGCCACGATGCTTATAATCTAATTGGCTTTAAAATATTCTAACTTACCATCAATGGTAACTACCATGGCAATAGGAGCAATAATAAGAGCTCATTGGCTGTAGCTACGGTAGTTACCATTGATGGTATGTAATAACTGAAAACCTACATGCAAAAGCGTTTTGTATGAGGGAAGAAACTCGATAAGAGGGTCTGTATTGCATGCAACGGCGGCAAACTGAACCTGTCTGAACGGACCTTTAACTCTCCGAGAGCAGCCCTTGTCAGCCACAGCTATTCTGAAATAATCAACCCAACCATGCCGAAAAGTTCTTTTCATGATTACCCACGATGTACCGCGAGACTCAGCCATCCGTCTGTCCATGTGGTTTGCTATAAAATGAATTTCTACGTCACGTCTATATAAATGTAGTAAATTTTGGCCGTTTTTTGTCGTAAGGTGAAAGCAAGGCTTACATTAACATGAAATGTATGGCTTCGAATGTCTATCTATGTGAAACGCAAAGTCGTCTAATAATAGCAACTGCACGTAGATCTATTTGTGTCACAAAACGTGCGTTCTTTTCTCGTGATGTCTTGATCGTCTTCCCGCGTATTCTATTCTTCATTTTAAGAACCATGTCATTGCAAAGCACTCCCTTTACCATAGTTATCATAATTTCGATGATAATACGTTTAATCAAATAAAAAAAAAACAATCGGCTATTCGGTTGTTTGTTGATAAATAAACTGCAATAAAATGACTAAAGATGACTAATGACTAAAGTGTTTCATTCTACTCATCTAAACTTCTTTGCCATTGTTCTTCGTTGTGAGTGTCCGTTGCACGTTCAAATTGCAGCTGGTTTCTAAAGCGTCACTCTACGGTGCTATTTTTTTTTTTTTTACTTTGGGTAGGATTTCCTTTCGTTAGCATAAATCGTCAAAATGAGCTCAGTATTATCGTTGTCAATTCATCTAATTTATCAAATATTAACCCTTACATTATCAAGCCATGAAAACGTTGTTGGCTTACTATACACTTTCATGCCAATGGTGATGAGAGATTTAAGTGTAGATTATGCCCACATGTGCAACCAAGATAATGTTAGCAAAGTATTATGAGATAGCCAGAACGTCGCAGATTGCATGAAGACCAAGCATCTATTCCATTGAGACCAATGAAATATTCCAGTTGATTTCCGCTAAATTTTGTCTCTTTAACTATTTGTGTGCCACATGCGCATTCATTTACATACATTGCACACACATAAATGACATAGAGCGCCATTGGCCCGTATTCTAAACAGAGGTTTAACGCAAACCGGGTACTAAACCTTGACTAACTTACTCGCACGCCAACTAAAACAAAACGAAACATTAGTATTGATTTGATATAACTGATTTTGTCCTCGGAATCACTATGGTATATTTAGTTTATCCACGTAGTAATTACGGCGATTAATTGAAGTCGACCAATTTTGGGATGCAGTGATAAAAATCAATAATTTGGGGTAAGCGTCAGACTATTTATTTGGCGTTCCATAAAGTTAGTCCAGGTTTATTACACCGTTTGTGTTAAACCACTGGCTCACAAAGGGTTAAAAAACAAATCCATTTAACCATGTTAACTCTCTTTGATACGGATGACACGCCGCTCCATATGATTGTTCCGGAGTGTATAAAGTCTTAAAGGGAGAAGGATGCTCATGCCATAGATTATCCTACCATTACTCGACACACCCTTCAAGCTAACGCCATTCTACACGAGGAAAATAATTCCGTCAGCTGTCGACTACAACCCTTACGCCCCCTCCCTCCGCCTAATCATGACTGATCACACCGCCTTCCACCCTCCATCCCTCCATCTATTTGGCAATTTGTTCTTGGATCATGCCCCTTCTTCCAAGCCGCCCTGCTCCTCCTCCCCCTAAATGATGAACGGACATTCCCCGCCTCTCCGTCTTCTCCTTGTCAAGTCATTCCTGTATCATGCTCCTTTCTCGGAATCACCTGTGTAAACTCTCGGCTGATAGCATCCCTGTTCATCCGAACATCATTACGGAGGATGGGGTGGGGAGTACCTTATGGCTAACTTGGCTTCTGAGCGCTTGTTGCTTGCTTTAATATCCCCTCCTTTATTCGGGTCTCGTACCAACTAGACTAATCCTCCTCCTCTCCTAGTACATACGGAGCATGGAAAGAAGCGCAGATCAACTTCTAGTTGTTTTTTCCACCCAGGAGGGTGTTTCATAAGCTGTTATTAAAGCTACGAACGACTTTACGCACGGCTGGGGACCCTTTTCTTGTGCTGAGTCAGATTCTCAATGATTTTTACTCCCATCAGCTTTAGTCGAAATCTGATCTAAATAAATCAATTCTTTTGGTTAATAAGTATCTGGATACAAAGTTAATGATTGGTAAATCTTGATTAGGATGGTTGGAAGCAAACTCCCACTCTGTTAAAACAGGAACAAATTAGGGTCTGATTTAGCACAAGAAAGGGTCACCAGTCGTGCGTAAAGTCGTTTTTAGCTTAAGAACAGCTTGGTGAAACACCCCAAGACCGAGTTGTAGAGTTCGATTAACCCTTCTCGTGGAAAAACAAAATCTTCCCCTATGGGATGTACGCACAGTAATACTTGTAGCAAAATACACATGTGACATAATATGAGTTAACTCTCTGTGTGCCAGACTGACCTGTGCTCTATGGGATTTGTGTGTATAACTTGTGAATCAATACACATGTGGCATACAGAGGGTTAACATTGCCGAACAGCCTGGAAACCAGATGTGGAAGCCATACTACAAGAACAGCGAATGGCCTTTCTCTCATCCTTCTCATGTCTATTTCTGAGGATGTCTGCATGTGTAAGGGAAGTACTATTCACATTTTAACCACGGCACAGCATCAATTGTACGGTACACACACACATTGAATAATGCATAAGTGTCTGTTTGCAATACATTTACCGCGGCGCCTTGTAAACTGCAAAATTACTTTGAGTTGTTTCACTTCAATCATTTCGCGAAAATACAAAGTATAATGACAGTCAAGAAGTGCGATATAAAACAAACACTCATACGTGCTTAGTGAAGTATCCATTTGCGCAAGAATAAGACTTTAACAAATGCAACAAACGAGAAATACATAGCAAAGCATTGTTCTTATTAACTCGGGGTCATTAACTGATCATGTTGGTGTACATTGGTGTGGTTATGACTAATCTCACCTACGTAGTAGTGTCCTTAGCTGGTCATTTGGTGAAAGTACGGTTTCATTAATATCTCTCGAGAAACAAGCATGCGAATACTTAGTATTTAAAATCATTAATGGTTAATAATAAAAAAATAAAAATAATAATAATAATAAATGGTTATGTAAGCGTGTCTGGCGCTGAACATGAATAATGGTACTCATATCGTGGAATCTAAGCCTTCCGGTATCACTGTTGCACCCCCCCCCCCCTTTCCGGTCGTACACACGAATCATAAATGTCATATACACGACATTGAGTGACATTGTATGTTGCACAGAAAGAGTCACGATTCTTGTTGGCATATACCGGAGACGCTGGACGAGTATTCCCTTTTAATAATAGAATACGGATGGTGATAGTTGTTTAGAAACTCCAAACATACCGCTTAGCCTGAGTAGCCCTCGTTCATCCCACGGTATACGATGTTTACAACTCACATCTGGACCTTTCAAACGCTCTCTAGAAAGCATCTATTTCACTCTTGCCCCCTCCCCCACCCACCCCCTCATCCCCCTCCCCCCTTGTTTCCCCATTCCTCATCTGTCACCCCATACCTTCAACAAGAAAGTCTTCGCGCCATTATACACAACGTATTCTGGGGTATCCCGATGATAGTTCCGAGCACGATTTGGAAGAGAGGAACTACGAAGGGAACATTATTTTAAGACGAGGAGATATTTTATCTAACATTACCAGGCCTTGAAAACCCATTGGTGTATTATACGCAGGTCTATGCTAATGGTCATGAGAGAATTAAAAAGTATGGTAGTTGTAAATACCACTCTTACCGAGCCCATGTTTGTCCTTCTCCGCTGACTCCTTATTATGTTCCACCTTTTAGTCTTTCCCCTACCACTCTATCCGATCTGTTCTTTTTTTCCTGCCCGTTCGTAAACTTTCCCGGTGAATCATTCCCTCCCACGTCGACTACACTCTCTCAAATGTCGCCATCTTATCAACTGCTCATATTTCTCTTCTTCTCTCCCCCTGTATTTCCCTTTCCAACTCCCCTTCTTCCTCTCATCCCCCATTCCCCTTATCAATTTAAGGTTTCTCCGTCCTTGTTGCATCCCTCTCCCCTCTCCTTTAATATATGTATATGCCTGTTTATTATACATCTTCCCGCCTCCTTCCCTCTATCCCAACCCTACTCTACTCGCATCACCCCCCTTCCATTTGTCTACTCACTCTTTCCCCCCTCAACACACCCCCATCCGCTTTTATCCAACCTTCTCTCTCCATCCATCGATAATCGCCGCATCATCCACCCGGCTTGTCTCCCTATTACCATCTCCTTACCCGCCCGTAATCACCGGAGCATCAGTCAGCAATTGCGGTGATGAGCCTAGGATCGAGCAAGAGACATGGGGGCTTTACCGCTCGTACGAGACGCCATGATCTTCGGCGTAGATGCGTACGTTCCCACTGCTCCGCGCCCTCCGATCTTAACATCATTTTAATCGTAGCACGTGAACTAAAATACCGTGAATGGGAAGCGCCCCATGCCTGTCCAATGCCAATATCAATATGTAACTGGCTCCTAAATTGATATGTGTATCGGTTGATGTGTAGATATGAGAATCATTGCGAGTGGTGACGGGCTGAGGGTACATTGCCAAAATATATTGCTGGGAGCTCACAAATATTTCATGCGGTCAATATTAGCTGGGATTTGAAGGATAAATTCTGGTGAACATATCTGAAGGACTCGATTCCTCTCTTTCTTCTCTGTCTCCTCTCTCCACCCCCTTTCTCTCCCTTCCTATCTCTTTCTCATTCTTTTTCACTCACCTTCTCTCTCTTCTCTCTCTGCGTGAGTAGAGTATGATTAGCGTTGTCCTTATTAGCACCCCCTCTCCCCTTGCATGTCACTCGCATGTTGATATATCGACAAGGGATGGATGATCTACAAATCAAATTAATATTCTAGCAAGGGGTCACTAGGCTCAGCTAGAGGAATACAGGATACGCATAGAAAAATTATTAAGATTCTAACGAATGAGAAATTGATCATTTGGATCAAGCTCAAAGAACAATAATAGGAGCTCACTGTAAGTTACAATATGCCCAGATCAGCTGTTTTATAATTGAAAAGCACAACCATGCATTGATGAGTTAAGGAATGGAAAGAGGGAAGACTTCAAGTTACAAACCTAAGAATGATTTCCCTCTATACCAACCACATTACAAGAAACATAACAGGTGGGACTGTTAGTAAAATGTCGAGTGGATTTTACTGCCAGATTAGCAAAACATGTAGATGCCATCAAACCAAATGTTTACCAAACAGTCTAATAAATCAGTTCTGAAGGCGCAGCGATTGACCGAACCGACTTCAGAAGAAATCGTCTTTTGAATGCACATTTGAACTACGCATTTGAACTATCCTCAGTAGATGTTGAAGTACTGAAAAATGTTTGTTACCTCAGCCCAAGGGAAGTTCATAATCATGTTTGCATGTGTTTTCACAGATACAGATCCCGTTCATTTGAATTTAATGTCAATAATATTTGCACAGCGTTATCTTTAGCCTTATTAGGAACGACATAATTGTTCCTCGCATAATCTTGCAAATCGGATTGACAGTGCTACGTGCGGGAGAGAAAGGATATTTTCACATCGAGACAGGAAATGCCACGCATGATTTACACCGCCCATTCTGCCCTATTACTCGCACTTGTGCTCTCATAAACTCCCTCGTAAATTGCGGATTAACGGTAAACAAAACATACATTAAGAGAATGCTAATAACTGTCGGGGACTTTGGTAGCGGCCATCAAAACCTGACCATTTCTCCGTCGGGCTGATGAAATCGGGGCCATTATTTTGTTTGGAAGGGGGTGGCATCTTTCTAGAGATTGACAACAATGAGTTGATTGCCAATCTACCAAACGTGTGCAAATGCCCCAATGTTTCTCGTTGGTGACGAGTTGGCGCTTTCTGAGCAGTATTTTGCTTTACATATGTTTTTTCCTTAATTCTACGACATTAAAATAACATTTTCTAATGAAAAACTCATGTTGGTCGTTTTATTAACAAATTTCTCTTTCTATCTCTCAATCTCTCTTACGCTGATTATCCCCTGCTCCATTTCCTTATCTTTTTTTTCTTTTTCTTTCTCTTCCTATCTTTCTCTACTTTCTTTCTCTCCTCTATCTCCACCCTTCACTCTCCCTCTTTCACACATATACAAACACTCACACATTCATGACATTATTCCGACATTTCCGTCTCTCTTGCCCTCCCCCCCCTCTCTCTCTCTCTCTCTCTCTCTCTCTCGCTCATCCTCCCCCCCCCCCTCTCTCTCTCTCTCTCTCTCTCTCTCTCTCATGTCTACCGTATGGTTTATATTGATATTCTAAAGCCAGCAGACATATCTTTTTCATTATTGTGTCATTCTTCCGATATGCGAGGTATTTCAAATTTGAAAAAGATGAAAATTTTGATAGCTCTTACAGCCAACCGCTAAATCGTTCTCACACATTGTAATAATCAGAAGCATACCGAGCAAATGGCATTGATTTCAACAAATGCATATCGTCACCTTGCTGAACGTGTGTTCATGATCAACAAAAGTTTATTCAAACTTCTAATATTCTACACTTTATAGAAGTAATCGTTCTGCAAAAACCAACACGTGATGCGTAAACGGTTCCAAACATGCTCTTTTTAAAACAACACGCACGACTTTATAGACGGGTCTTTTAGAAATTCCACTAGCTAAGTATTACACCAACGTCTCCCGCCTGCTCTTCGAACAATTTGGCAAAGAAAGCAGGTAAATGGGAGGGTGAGGAAAAGGAGCACCCGATCCCAGAAAAATAATACGGCCTCGGATCAAAACCTTTGGCGCCACAGTTTACATTAATTTCCTCGATGAAAGTTCGGTTTGTTTATATCCATTACCGATTCGGCCGACGTTAATCTAGCTGTGATGGGCGACCGGACGAAAAGGGGAAAAACAAGAGTAGTGGGTGACGGAACATGCTGAGGTAGCGTCAGCTGCGGAGAATATGTTGGAAATCACTACTCTTATCAGTGAGGTAGCGTTTGACTTACCCGTGCTTGCTTTAATCGTCGTGACCTGCGATTTATTTGTAGGTGTAAATTGTGGTCTAGTACCTTTCCTGGAAAGTATCATTGAGAAACAGCAGGTAGAACCAACAGGTACAAAGATTAACGAAAACCATGCCCAGTATGATTGTTCGCAAGAACATAATAAGAAGAGCTCGATGCTGGAAGGTGCTTTTTTGGGGGAAAGACAGGATTTCGGCGACTAATTAGAAATTTGAATGACACTGCTGGCTGATTACTCGCACATTCTTTATCCACAGAAAACGCTGCCCGATATGCTAGTATTGATTTATGGAGAACATTTCTGGAAGTGCTTTCTGGAAACAAGTCTCCATATGCTCCCTTCATACATCAGACTTATAACCCTTTAAAGGGAAAGTGCGCTCTGATGTTAAATTAGTTTTATCAATGTCGAAAAATGAAAGCAGCATATTAGTGAAAGTTTGATCGAAGTCTGTCAAGGATTTAGAAAATCGTCACGTCATGTGTGAGATACCCTCCCATTTGTTATGTGCTGTATGATTCCATAAATTTTCTGTTTTCTGTTTTTGATGAAGCAATCAATCTTTTGGTATGAGTGTAAAAACATGTATCCAATGGTGCGTCAAATACACAGATGAAAGGATATACATGTTTTTCCTTTTGCGAAAATGTCAATTTCTATAAAATTACTACACATAATCTATTGTTCCGAGTACCTTGCTAGAAACGTTACAAATTAAAAATGTGTAAATTCATATCTCTTTTATCCTTTGACGGGTTGTTTTCAAACCTTTACTAATTTGTTTATTTCGTGCTTTTGCTTTCATCAAAACGAACCTAACTTCAGGGTAGACTTTGCCTTCAACAAAATGCATAATGCCGCATCGCATTGGTGATCATGAATGATCATAAAACAAATCCAAATTCCCGAGTGCTTCGGCTTACCGTTAAAAACATTGAACTCATTCTCTGAGATTTGCCATGAAAGAGTGGTGAGAAATGATTAGTAGGCATCGCTTCTTTTGGCATGAGTGATCACTAGTATCGGGTAGATGACAGATATAGACGTGTAAAATCGATTGTCGGCGAGCACATAGGGAAAGATGGCGGGAAAAGATCAACTAAGGGGAAAGAGATGGGGAGAACCTGAAGCCGATAGGAAATGGAAAGAAGGAGGGGGAGTATGAGAGGCAGGACTTAGGTCAAGTTACCTTTTAACGCCCTGGACTGGGTGGTCTCAGTGTTCAGTCTATGGGAATGATAATAAATCGATATCAATGGGTTAAATATGAATTGATGAGACAAACAATATCATTAGAATCCTTGTTATCGTGGGTATTTATTTATTTATTTATTTATTTATTTATTTATTTATTATCCATATATTTATTCAGTTTTATTTTAACAGGGTAGCCCTTTAATTTAAAAAAACTGCTCTACCAAGGGGCCCTGTGTATATACAAATATATATACATATATGCAGATCCGTGGGTTGTAAAAAAAATCGTATAGCACTTTACTACTTTGTTAAAATGTTCACTAAAATACTTTGAATCAAACTAGTAATACAATTATAACCAGCCATAAATCATTATTACTTTCATGTCGCTCTAGTGTGTTTCTTCGGAAACCTAAGTCATTAACTCTTTATGTGCCTCGGGGGCTTCAGAGCAGAAGAGGAGGCAGACAGGACTTAATAACTTACAATATAGATATAATGGTTCTTCCTCACCTTAACCTCACCTTAATCCTCACCTGTTTGCCAGACAAATGCCAGACTCTATCGATCTGCATTACTTATGCAAAAATGCTTCAATATCGCATACGGGGTTATAGTGCTATTATTAATACATTTCAAAAGTAGTAACTGTACAAGAAAAGCTTTGATATATTACCAATTATATCTAGTTTTACTCGTAAACTAGTCAGAAAAGTAACTATGGGATGCTATACCCAGCGAGCAGAGCATTATGTTGGGAAAATGAAATGCACTTGGAAATTCTGAATGCAGGCTGCATCTCCGGCAATTACATAACAACATGTACTTTCGTAAATCATACCGATACCTCTATGCCGTAATTTGCCCATTTAGGTCAAGTATATAGGGCGGAAATCCTCCCGCAAATTGACATTCGCTTCAGACTCTAAGTAAAGACCTACTTCAGAACCGGACCGAAAGTTTACATGCTCCTTTCCTCCGCGTCTTGATAACAATTAGCTCCCTCGTTTAGATTCCGCACACGTTACCTCTCTGCTCAAACAAACGGACTCTTCAAGTTGAGATGTGTGTGTGTGTGTCGAAAGAAGCCCCCTTTTCAAGAAGTTCATGTTGACCAGGTGCTTAACACGATTCCTCCGGTTAACGCGCGAGCATAACTTTGTGGTCAATTGGAGCTTCGACATTCGACTTCAAGTAGAATCGCACACATCTTGGATCGTATGTGGAGCATTAAATGATAACATTAACTCGTACGCCACCGCGCAGAGTTCATACTGCTCCGTGTTGGGAACAGATATCTTACTGGCACTTAAAATACATAATATCATCGTGCACTTGTTATGGATCATACAAAATTTTACAGGCATTGCCAGAAGGCTTACCATGTTAATGAGTAACCTCAAGGAGCCACAACAATTATTTTCCTTTCGTTGGACGATTAATCCCACCACTAAACATTCGTAACAGCCAGCCGTGTTTCCTCAAATATTCCACTAACATGACAATAAGTTCCTTAAATACCCGTAATGCATATTTACCACAAAAATCTATAAACGTCTAAGTTCTTAGACAAAAGCACGATATTTAATTGTTTTAAAACAATTGTATTCATGATAGATTTATTTGTTGTCAAATGCAACATTCATTACTTTCTTAATAGAAAATCCACATTAAGGATAATTCAAATGTTTAGGCAGATTTAAGATGTTACTTAGCATATATAGTCGATACATAGAATGACAGTAACTATACGTGTAGCAATATGCTGAGTTGGTAGCAAACTGTTAATGTTCTCTTTAGTGTCAATTAACAACCCCTGCTTTCACATTTTCAACCCTATAAAGAAAAAAAAAGTATTTTTACCGACTGGCTTTTAGACCACCAGCCTGACCTCCCCCCTTCCCCGAAACTGGCGTCTACATCTCCAGGATTTCAGTCAAATTAGGCTCCCCTGTCACGTAGTTTGTTCACATTCCTCCCCTTAATTGCAGGGTAAATCAAATCCCGTCTAAGCAATATCCGACCTGCCCTTTATTTGACGCTCACTTCAACTCGCGTCTTCTACTTAATTGCAGGGGGCGTATTGGCTGAATCAAGCGAGCATTTTATCTTGCTGATGACGTGGTTGGTGGTGTTGGTAGTAGTCGGTGGGAGTGGGGCGTCTATGAGAGAAGAACTATTTATTTCGCATTCGTGTAAATGTGCACAAAGCACTATTGATACTGGTTTCCTCGAACCCATTTCACGCTTGAGTCTTGACCTAAAATGCCTTTCAACAAGGACGAAACTCAAAGTAAATACTCTTGCTTGCAGGCAATTCACCCCTATCTGTCTCAATTCTTTAAATTAACGTACAGGCACTAGTCTCGAGGACATATTAAAAATGTGTTTTAATCAACAACTGTACATGTATTGGTTGTGAAAAGAAGATAAGTATGTCAAACTCTAAAAGAGATGTGTTACTGTCCAATTATGTAAGGTTCGAGAAAAATCTAAAACGAACATAAATAATTCTAACATCGAAATTCAAGCAATTTTGCATTTTATTTTTTCCCTAACTGCAGGCATTGGTGTAAAGGACGTCATTTTTCGGAAGAACTGGTGAGTAGCAACACTTTAACATGAAATAACGACTGTGTTCAGTGAAGAGTTAAATGGTAATAGTGGGAATGGGGTGGTTCTGAGTTGGGTTGGGTATACTTTAGTTCTTCAACGCAACAAATGTATCAAACTTTATACAAGTTCTTTCTAGCACACATAAAATCATCATGATATAAGCTCGTCATGGCGATGGAGAAGAATGCCCATAACCCACCACAATAGATTGAGTATGATTTACGAGATTAATTTATTTTAAATGCCACAATTACAGTAAATTGGAGAAAAACCTACTTTTAAGTGGTGTGGCATTTCACACCCCATTAAACTCCGTGAAAACAATTATTGTCTGAATGATTGGATTAATCCACCTTTGTAAATCGGAATAGCCACCGCAAATAATCGCGCATTTAAAGTATTCACACGAGGGGAAATTCTTTGCTTTACATTGCCACAAGTTTGTGTTTATTATGCATGATACATAAATAGGTTGTATTCATTAGAATGATGGACGATTCGTAGGTAATTCGAGCAAACATCGTGCGGGCTTAAAGAAAAGTGTATACGGTACTCATAGCTTACCACTCAAAATGAATATATCTTTAGAAATATACGATGTGAAGGACTGATTATAATACATGCTATGCACAAGAAGTTATGTATGTAAGTTTGATGGAAATATCTCCATACAACGTCTGCATATGCTTGTATTCCCACCGAAAAGTGGAACCTCCACCACCACCACCTCCGTCCCTCCTCTCTGCACCCTTAAAAATGGCATCTACTGTCTGTTTTTGTTTGTACATTGATTCGTACTTTATAACACAATGAACCACTGGATTGCGTAAACTCACCTATCCCATGTTTGAATCTATATTGACGTAACCAGATAGTATTTGGCAGAGAAGTGTGAGGGGGAAGGTAACAAAAAAAAGGGGGGGGGGGGGTATTTTTCAAGTACCTGCAACGTGTTCCACGCTTATCGACGCCAGGCGACCGATTTGCGTGTAAACTAAACAAATCAATATGGTGAGAAATTGAGCAGAAGGGGGTTTAAGGGATTGAGAAAGCGAAGGGGAGGAACCACCCCTTTTTACCCCCAAATCAGTCAGTACGGCATTGTCTTGAATTGAATTACACGTTAATGGGATGCACCCGCTGTCAATCAAATGGATTCCAGAGTACCCATTTCCTGTACTTTATTTCCTCCTTAAATAAATGTGTATGCAGTTGGCAAAATATTTTGTTCGAATGGTTCAACTCAAATGTGGGCACTGAAAACCAGTGCAAGGGTAAGGTGAGTGCAGGAGCAGTAAATCGTGTCCTCAATGAAATCAAGTGTCCGAACATTGCATAATACATACCTGTCTGTGCTTTGTTCTTATTCTTTTTCACAAATCATTTTCGTATTTTTCAAATGAGAATTTCATGTACACTCTTGCGCAGTAACAACATGATTATGCCGAAATTGTTCTTACATTTTGGGGTGTTTTTTTTTTAATTCAAAGGAATATAAAAACGATTTAAGTCGATTAATATGATTCCAGAGTCTATCCAGGTCTATCATTGTGAACTTCTTGAGAGTAAACAGAGTAAGGCCGTTTGTAGAAGATATTGGCATGTCAATGTCATGAACAAAACATGTGATACATGTGATACATAAAAGACACAATAACGTATAGACAACTCACGTGATAGAGGTATACATTGTAACTAGGAAACTAGCAGGTGATAGCTGATGGGGAAAGGACGGGCACCTGCCGTGTGTATTATGGTCCGAGTGCAATGACACCTTACGAATGGTGGGGACAATAATTCTTTACGATCCAAGATATCGGGCTACAAAACCACACAAAAGAAATAACGAGGCGCACGCGTTCAGCCGTATGTGTGTGAACCACTTCTCTCCTTCCCTTTTCCATTTCTCTGCTTTTTCTTCCTTTCTAACGAACGAACGAACGAACGAACGAACGAACGAACGAACGTGTGAAATGTGATTTTTATTACGACTGACGACCTTCAAATGCCGAGTCAATCAATGGGACTTTAAGCATGGCTGTCCTTTTCCGCCGAAAAGGCTCAAATTTCTGAAAATTGACCGCCCAATCACATTTGCCCGAGCCAACATTTGCTTTGTGATTAAGACCAGCAATTAAGTTGGATCTAAGTCAGCCATGTACGGTACAAACGGTTGGAATAAAGATTTAGTTGAATAATTTGACTCATCAGACTCCAATATCGGTGACTATGGCGGCCGAGATATTGTTCATTAGTGACTTATACTATTATGTAATTTGTCTAATCACTAAAAAACGGCGGGGTCGCCTGGATTTCATGACTGAAAGACCTACTTTTCTACATGCAAATCTGTAAAATCAATACTGTTGCTTATGCTTCTCTCAACATGAAACTGAATATTTGAAATGATATGTTTTAATTAGACTGGTATGCTTTAATTCATGATCGCTCTCGCTGTAAGACTAGGCACGAGACGCGAGCCCGCTTGCCTCCCGGAGATCAGGGGGCGAAAATGCGTCAGTTCCCGTTGCGTCACAATCCCACCAGGATTCTCATATTTCGTTACGCTTCTTTATGAAATCTTTTGTTACAATCGCGTGCGAAAAGTGAATGTTTAAATTTCGTATGGCTTCATTTCATTTTCAAACGTTTTTCAAGGTAATACACAATCTTTCATTATGAACTCTCAATGTACCGAAACCTTTCTTTTCAATCAAGTTTGCGCCACGAAACCTTTAAAAAAATTCTTTCAAAAATCTTTAATTTGTCTCCCTCGCGTTTCATCTTATTAAACTGTTGAGATGCACCCAGACATTCATCTTTGTTGTATTTAAAAATGAATGTCTAATTAATTGTACATTTTTTCCTTCGTCGTTAAATTTGTGCCAAAGGCGTCCAAAGCATGCCAAGCATTAAAACGACAATTAAACTGTTGTTGAATAATTATTAGACACGTCAGATACGTAATCTTACAATGTAGCTAGCAGTTTGAGGTAAAGGCATTGGATTGTAATCTTGTTTTAAATACGTTAAAGCTACACCAATGGTATCATTAGTGACATCATGGAGACGATAGAACTCAACAAAACAAATCGCAAATAGTTCTTCGACCTTTCAAACAGTCATCCGGTATAAAGCTGGGCGAACTTTAAGTTGATTCCAAGATGGGCAAATGATGCAGGGGAGATCGGAGGTGGGGTGTCACTGGTAAAAAAGCTAGACCCGCAAAAAACGATTAGAAATTTAATTACCCGAAATGGCAGTGTCTGTGCCTGCATGCCCAGAGCATTCCGGAAGAGCACAATAATGAATTTATCGCTGTGTGTTTAGCGTTTATGATGCGATTAGAGATCGCCTAATGCACGAAATTGGAATGTTTGGAAGCGAGGTGACGAATGGTTTTTATTGGGAGAGAGTCTGGTCTGGCTTTAGTCGCGTACAGCGGCGAAATTTGCTCGGGGGATACAGTAGGAAGACAATATGTTTTGAATCCTATCCCGTCACGAGGTTACAATCATGTAGATGTTATTATCAGCGATTGCACGTTCGTCACGTACGCATGTTTATGAATAATGTGAACAAAGTTCCCTTCGATTGTGTGAATTCGAATATGAGTTATGGAGTTAAGTTGTTGATATGAATTTATCACGATAATTTGTGTATGATTTTTGTTTGTTTGTACAGTTTTATAAAGATAACTATGTTAATGGGAGTCATAAAAGTGGTAATGGAAGATGATGATGTATTACATGTCGGTAAAGTAGTTGATATTGACAGAATTGTTTTCGTGTTAAAGTATGCGAGACCAAATCATGAGAAGGGGAAAACACACGGAACGGATTGCCAAACTTAAAGGGAGAAAAGATACTACGGAATACAAAAATGAATCGATAATTAATTACACCAAAAAATAGGATAATGAAAGAGATAGAGGTGAAAGAGATGACGATGGGGAAAAGAAATGAAGATTGGTTAAGAGGAGGAATGCGGAAGAAGGTAGTGCATTGGACTTGTTGGTTTGAGAACCATTAAATGATAAACAAAAAGAAAAATAAAGGAACGAACATATAAACACAATACACGATAAAGAATGGTAAGAAAATACAAAAAGGGGGACTGCGTACCCCTTACTCACGGGAAAAACATAATTGAAATGGAGAGGGTATGATTAAGAATTGAAAACCCTACCATTGAGTACGTGGCGTAAACTTCACGGTACTAATAATTGGCTCTCAAATTCGCATCAGATGAAAGGGATGGATGGCGATAGGAGAGAGATCGATTTTTATTGAGTCTTCTGCACATCGCTTCGATTTTCTACTCGTGTTCTCTTAGAGAATCTCAGCAGCGCCGAAGTATTCCTCTATATTCATTGACGATGATAGAGTCACCTAGGTAAAGGAGTAGAGATCGTATATCAAAATACAAAGGGGGTAGGGATGGGGGGGGGGGATGAGGGGATAACTATAGAGAGGATGAAAGAGGACTATTATACGCGCGGTAATGAAGAACATAATGATATCGGATTTTGTGAAAGATGGGAAATGACAAATGAAATAAAGAGAAATGGAGATTTCAAGGATGAGACAGGCCTCGGAACTCTTTCCTTTATTGTGTATCTCTTTTAAACAGGTCTTAATAATCATGTTGATGGCAAAGAATATACAGAAAAGGGCTGCATCCCAATGTAGCTGGTAGGTAATGAATACGCACCCACATACATATATACATTCATACACACACACACACACACATACACACACACATAAACACACACACATATAAACACATGCACATACATATATATGCGGTATATTTACATCATATTTTAGTGAAAGGGGTTTCATTTAAGTATTATGGATATGGTGCTCCGTCTTCAAAGGACCTTCGAATGACCTTAACATACTGAATTAATGTTAAATATGTATGTTCTGATGGAGTATATTGATCGATGTTCATGAAGTGTGAGTGAGTGAAATTGAGAGAATGTATTCATGTATAGAATATATATATATAGATAAAATAGAAAAGGAGGAATATTAGCAGAAACATAATGGGTAAGCGAGTCAGCCAGCTATATAAGGCCAGACCGATAGATACATAGAGAGATAGAGATAAAATGAGATTGGAGGATAGAGCGAGAGAGAGAGAGAATGAGATTGGAGGAGAGAGAGAGAGAGATAGAGAGAGAGAGAGAGGTTGACGGAGAATGAATGATGAAAGGTGAGAGTAAGGAAGGGTTGGAAAGTGGGGTTATCGATCGCGTTCCTCCCAGCATACCCATCACCACAATTAGCAAGAAGCGCACGCACTATTGTGTGCGTACCTTAAGAGAGAGACAGTGGAAAAGCTAAATCGCGCGAAAGTTGATATTCAAAATGAGTTTGATTTTGAGTTGGGGGACGAGAATGGGGTGTGAGAAAGGAGAGGGAAAAGGTGCCCAGGATGCATTTCCTCAAACAGTTTGCTTCCCGCCATTTCGCAGAAATGTAACACCGTCTGACAAATGCCAGACGAATCGCCCTCTTTTGAGCGGAAAAATTGCCCATCTGTGAACACACTAAACACACTACTTTCATTTATTGTGCGCCATATACTAAACTGTCAAATGTTTTCCATTATTCTCCGCTTCAAATGTACTTTTTTTCACGCAGTCGTGGTTACGCCCCCCCCCCCCGCCCAAATACCGACCAAGGTAAAATTGCTCGCATTTCCGTCTCTGAGAACACACCCTTCCTTCCGTTCTCCTTTTCATTCTTAAACCTCTCCTTATTTGTATTTGAGATACTTTCAAAAATCAATATTGCGAAAAACCCCATATAATAATGGATTGCACGTTTAAGCGTTCAACGTTTTATCTCTTTAAAGAAACCGACAAATCGCGATCATCACCTGATATTTCAGTCTGAACGGGTTGCCACGTTGAATTTACACAAACAATATATTTTGTCTATTTAATTTCAAACTCATCCGATCATATCAAGTGGACAATGGTATTCAGTGTCAGGTGATAACCCCCCCCCCCCCCCCCCCGTCCTCATAAAGTCATCCTACTTTTGGTCATGCGTGTGTTTTATAGAATAAAGACATGGTCGACTGACAAAATTAGATAGGTAATCATTATCGCGTTATCACATCGGCACCACGCAGAGAAGTGTGATTTCTACCACTTACATGCTTCAATTGACCTCGTTTGGAGGCGCGGGTGCAGCAGAAACTCTTTTCAAATGCAGGGATGCGAGTGTGAGGCGGGAAAATTGATTATCGCAGATTATCTCCGCAGCCAACCACTGTTTACCCCGCCAATAATATCGGTAGTGCATGTTGATAGCGATCGGCGCTCAAACTTTCGTGGCTGTTCTTTTCCCCCGCTATAAGCTAATGTAAGTTTAACTCTCTTTGTATCTGTGGTGCATTTTTGGCAAAAGCAACACACACAAACGTCACAAAGCAGCCATTTGTCTAGCACACAAAGGAGTCAACGTTAAGCTGTTGACGAAACCTACCAAAAATGATATCAAAAATAAATTTGACCTATTATTCTTCAAAATAAAATGGGCATCTACATGGAGAACAAAAGCATTCCATTTCAATTTTTTGACGACTTAAATTGTGTTATTTCGTTAAATCGACTCTCAGTTGTTGAATAATAAAATATGCCCTACATTCCTGGAGAATCATACATAAGGAGAATACAATGAAGTAGCTACCCCAGTAATCTACTTACAACTTTATTTGTCCTTATAGCTAGTATAAAGTGTCGCGTGCAGTGAGCAACTCTTGTAGACACGGAAAAATGACTTTCCTCAAATTCGATATCATATTTAGTCACAGTTACCCCGGATGATATATATATATACACATTCAAATGCAAACTTGAACATCAAGATGAATACGTGAAAGATGAAAATTACAAAATGGAACTGGATGAACGATTAAAAAAGAGAAATCCAGCTATCGCATTTTTGATTTCCTCTTCACGTGTGGCCTTCAACCCAGATGCCAATCGATTAGCAAATATCACAGGAATTGACATAACGACTGGCCGGCGCCTACGCTTAGCCAAGGTTTGGTTTCAATAACTGTAATAATGCGAGCAACAATTTCATGAGCATTCCTATACTCCAAACCTCGGATATACTGTCATGGTTATAATGTTAAAGGAGCTTGTGACGTTTCCCCCCTATTAGTGTAATAGCATGCATGTTTTGAGTGTGATATTAATTTCTTATTTAACTTTTAAAGTGTGTTGTCAAATTTTCTAAACACGTTTGTTTCATGCGTTGTCAATATCATGATCTTTTTGAATTACGTGATATTAGCTATTTTGACCATCAGTCAACATTTTCTCAATCATTTTTATCCTTGTTATTAGTAGATACTTGCATTATGTTACTCAGTACACATCCTAAAACCAGCACCTATCTGTAGATGGTAAAACATTATGTATAATGTAGAGTTATTCAGCAAGATACAAAATCGTTAGCCAAGTGAAAATAACGTATTGCTTTATTCAGCAAGATGTACCTCATAACAGCATTTACTCCCGGCTCTCACAAGCGCTCATCTTTACCTGGAGGGAAATCGAGAGGAATGTCATTACATTCTTCAACCCCCCCCCCATCACCACCAACCCCATCCCTACACCTTCCACGTTCCCTGGGGATTCCAGATACCTGTTATACGTTAATGTCGTGTCGCGTACTGAACTGGGTGGTTGGTAGTATCAGAAATATATCCATTTCCTACAACGAAATGCGTCCCTATTAAGGTGGAAACGGGTCATTTTGCAGTCGTTTCAATGTTTTCAATCTCCTCAATTTATGTGCAGCAAATTTCATTTCAGATACACATATGGCATCAGCTGAAGACACCAGAAATAGATCGGATGACGGGCAGACGGATTGTATAGCAGGGCGCATAAAATATGACGCCTGCAACTCATCACTACATTGTAGTAAATACAGCTGACACGATTGGGTTTCCACGTTTTACTAAAGTTATATCCACATGACACGTGGTAAATTCAGTACTAAGGCTTTGATATTTCACGTAGCCGGCCAAATAAAAGATTAAACATTTTCTTTTGAACAATACAATATCAAAGACTGATATAGCTTTATCTGGAATATTTATGTTCTTTTAAATATCTGAGTCACCATTTTAAGTTTGTAGGTAAAGTTAGTAATTTATCTCGACGACTAAGTGACAAGGAGCAAGAATTGTTATCTAAATAGAATTTTATAAGTAATTGTAAAGTATAAATGCCTTTAATCTGTATGCCTGAAAATTTGCATGTGGACAAAACAGACGCTTGGACTAATTATAATTACTGCTGACCGACACATTGTTTGCATTTGTACAATTGAAGATTCTACTTGTAAAAATCAAAGAAAAATATATACATTTAAAAACCGAAAAACAAAATACATTGCAGAACGATATAAGAATTCAAGAAAGTGCCCTTGGGAGTTGCGTGCAAGAGTATCCATAGAACGGTATTCCAGATTCTGGAAGATTAGCGCTGGTCACGAGGTTTGGCGAAACACATCTCGATCCATCTCGATGACAATAATGAGCAAGTAATGAAAAAGAGACATTGTAGGATGGGGAGGGAATGGATCACGTGGTGTTGAAATCACTGAGTATTCCTCGAGAAACCGGCTGATGTCAAAGATGAAGCGCGAAGGGTGTTTAAATCCTCGGGAGACGCCATATAGAAATGCATGGTATAATCTGTTCCTCGTCTCTTTCGTGAAACGCACTCTAGAAAATCGAAGAAGTTGGGTAAAGGTGGCTGCATTCGGGCGCTCGTTTACTGAAAATATGACCAACCTGGTAATATGTCGCACAACAACTTATCGTGTTGCGTAAAGAATTGCCAGTTCTTTTGTTACGGATGGTATTAACCAAATATTAACAAATTTAGGTTCCAATATGTTGATGTAGAAGCACTCCTTACCCAAATGTTGCTAAAAATGTGTTTTCCAAAGCGCCTTTTTTTTTGGCGAGGAACACACCTAATGATATCATTTCATAAAATCGTGTCTGTCGTATGATGGCAAGAGTGAATTGACTTGAAAGAATGTATACAAAAACATTAAAAAAAAAGCATATAGTCTCAAAGCTGACTTGCATGCCTACATGATATACATTTCAAACCCCTCTTGCGTTTTTTCCGACCTGCATCATTAACTTCCCCTTTTGCTGACTATCTTTCAAGTGTGCGCTGATGGTTTTCCGCTTCTTACTCGTTCGCGCTGTCCCATGATAGGCAATTGTTTATGCTCTCTTTTCAACGTGCACCCTAATTGCTACCATGTTGTTTCTGAAAAAAGTGTAATGTTTATGAAAGCGTTGGCAAATCTCAATCACTGAGATGGAAGCCTATGTTGGAGAGAATTTATCCGTTTCAGAGAAATGTGTTTTACTGCTTGCTGGGTTCTTTTTTTTTATCGTTGATCACACAGAAAACTATGGCTTCATTAGACGTGGGAACGTTTCCGCCTCTTCGGTTAGGAATATTACCCTTTGATAACGAAGATAGAATGGCATCGTACGGAATATTAATGCCAAACACTTTATATATTACACACGAGCCGTAAATGTTGGGTCGGTCATCAATGGCTCGAAAAACAACAGGCAGTCTTACCGCGCACAGACCATGAAATCAACGCTACGTTTCTTCTCTTAATTAAAAAACTTTGGACGACCGTCATCACTTCGAACGTGATACGTTGACCGCTCAGCCAATTGGCCAGACAGTTACTTCATTAGCGGCCGGACAGTTCGTTACGTCATTACCTGGACGCGTACGTGGCCAGACTGTTGACCAAACATATTGTAATAATTATGGTTTTCTTTTGGCGGACTGGTGACATATTCGCAGAGAAAAAAAAAACCGATGACCATGAAAAGGCCATATCTTTGCGTTTGTGGACAGTCTTCTTTTTATTTTGGGGAGGGTGATGATGAACAAAGGGGGTGGGGGTCGATACCAGACAGGTTGCGAAATATGATGTGGGCGCTATCCATGGTATTACCCAATATGCGAATCAATGGGAACGGGGTCGATACCTAGCATGTTGCGAAATACTATGTGGGCGCTATCAGATGGTATTAAATACGACCAATGGGTCAACGAACTCGTCCTTACACAAGAGCTCCAGATTGCTTCCGCTCGCCTTGGGACAGAAGTGAAGCCTAATAGAGTTTCTGAAATACATATTTCTATTTCTACGTAACCTGCCCTGAATGAATAAAGGGAGTCTTCTGCATCCATTGCTGCACATCCACCCCGCTTGATGTTCGCCCTGTGACAGACGCGTTTGTTTCTCGGTGAGATGATTATATTTTACCTGGTTTTAGTCATTATTGAATGCTGTGCTTACCACAATGTCATTAGCCAATTCGAGTTTGACTTATGGGCTCTTTAAATATCGGCGTTAATTTACTTTTACCAAGTGTTATCACTTTGATGGAAAATAGGTTCAAATAGTTAATTCCTTTCTTGTTTGTTTTATATTGTAAACGTGTATTTCGTCAATTTTCCTTATCAAATGACGGGGACTAAACAGGGATGAACAGGGAAATTATCATTCATGACATTCAACGTGTAATATTTGTAATGTAAACATGATATATCACGTTTTATTAATATTCTTGTTATACTGTGCTGTATTCTTCTTTTAAAGGTTTAGGGTAGCATTCCCCAGTGAGCGCGTTTCATAAATAATGATTGCTAGACAGTCTCTAAAAAAAAGGCTATATTTGTAATCATACAACAAGTTATATGTGCCAGACTTGTAAGACGCCATGCTAGTTCCAGTAATATCATATCCGTTGTTGTATCTAGGTGTATTAAGACATGCCATAGGACTGAACAGCAACAGCATAACAACATGAATGAAAATTGTCATGGTTGTAGAGCATGGGCAGCCATCGTGGACGGAGAACACCATTCGGACTATTAAAGCAAGTAAGCACTTGGTGTAAAGAAAATGCACTGAGATGCTTTCATATAGAGCATTCCATTTCGCTAAGTGCCTTCAATATTTGACGTTGTGATAAAGAAGACTAGAATTACCCCACATCTTAGCCGCGTTTTCGCCGTTTGTTGACCCATATACTTAATTGGCTGGTATTAACGGAAGCTAGAAGCAAAGGAGTCTTCACCAGCTAAGGGGATGGAGAGCAAACACCCCCAGCAGCCTTTATGTGTTTGAAATAAGCTGTTACACCTCCATATCAGATTTAAAGTGTGACCATTTCCTTTTCGGTCTTTTGCACTATTCTGTCTCAAATTATTAAGAAGTGCATTACCAAGATTGACTACAGTAAAATGAACTCTCCTACTATAATATATAGATAAAGGTATGTTCACTTGATTCTCTGAGAACAAGAATAAGACCTATGGTCGCAGCAGACCAGTTCTGTCATGATTGCTCCCAATTACCTTTAACGTATGAATTGAAATCAGGGAAATGTTGGAATAAAGGCCACAGCAAACGACACGATCCGATCGACCGTTCAGCTCTGTGACTGGCTGACTGGGCTAATCACAGGACCCGGTCATGGGATTTCTAAAAGAGGGTAACGTCACATTGCAGTTGATGCTTTTACTACGGCAAAATCTTGGTCAAACCTTGTCCTTTGTGGCGGCCTTAAGATAGCCAAGGTGCACAGAGGGTGGCCTAGTATTTAACAACTTTTTATTAAAGTCTGCATTTTACCGTGAGGGCATGTGTCTATGCTATGAAGATGATACACATTACTTGATGTTGCCGTCTAGGGAAGAAATCTCTACTTTACCGGAATGCATAAAAAAAATCCATGGCAAATTGAACACAACTAAAGTGGAGAAGAGGTCTTAGCCATCTTAAAATAAACCATCCAACAATCTCCAGTCATAATTACAGACTTGGATGTTTTTGCTTGAAATCAAACTGGATATAAAGACCAAATCTTCGTTATTGCTCCAGACCTGCAATCGCAAATTAAATTATCCACTTGCTCTCCATTCAATTAATTAGGTCCCCCCATCAAAGCATCACGCCCGCTAATTCACAAAGGCGTTGGAGCATTAATACGTAACTCATCTGCCGGAAACACTTAACTTAAGTCGGTCGAAGGCAGAGTCACGTCTGTCTAGCTCTAGAAATTAAGCGGTCAAATAGGGCATTGTTTTGACAAATAAGGCTGCAATCCGTAATGCTTCTCATAGTAGCTTCCTATATCATTATATGTCTACATTTGGACATTAGAAAGTTTCATGGCAGGTTGAAATAATTGTTTCTTGGACCCAGTCTTACAAATATTTGTGATTGTATCCCAACGTACCTTTAACACAAAATTTGTTCTTAAACTGGTCAATCTATGATTTTTAGCTGTAACGGATATACTGTTAAGGCTGAATTTTTAGCTTTAAAATCAGAGCCTCCTCCGTTATGAAGAGTTGCGATTGATACCAGACTTGCGATCATATCAAATCAATCTGAAGTCTTTATAACACGTGCCATTTGTGTGCTGTAATTCCACAAACATGTACACATCTCATGAAAAGGGGCGTATGGTATAACACATACCGAATAACGATATCACGCTCCAGGTTTCATTCAATAGGGTGATATTTGATAGTTGTACATAGTATGGCCTTGTATACTGCTATGCATGGTGTGCGTAGCTTATGGAACTTATCACAGACAATCTCAGCAGGAGTTTAAAGGATGCAATTCAATCCGAACCCCTCACATGCTTAAAAGTGTATGGCAGCAGTGAGACTTAACCCTCAACTCAAACTACAGTCCTGATTGCAATTTAAGCCTTTCAAAGCCAGATAAGACAGAGCTCCACGTGCATTACCGCTGGAATTAAAATATAATATGAGTCACATTTAGAGGTATGTATTAACGTTCGTGTGCACTGTCGTTACAATAAGTAGGTAAGCTTATAAATCGAAATCAGTGGTCATACCAACATTGGTAAGCAAAACTGTCCACATGTTTAGTTAGCAATGCGAAGAACCGTTACTACGAAAACTTAGTATACATTATTCAATACTACAGCATCAAAAAATCTTTCCACACAGTAAATTTTAAAAAGGGCAAACCTCTATACTCATTCTTTAACAACATTCGATGTCTTTGCCTTGACGCTGCGCATGATGGAAGGCCCCTTTTCCCTGACTGCTTTGCCAGACTGATGTGTGTGTCACAAAAAAGCTTATGGAGTATGTCAGAGGCAATCTTAAAAGCAATCTGATGGCCGAAACCTTTCACAGGCGTAAACAATTGGGGCGCTAGGACTTATCAACCCCTTACCAATATAGGCCTGACTTTATATTTGCTATGCAGCAGTGTTCCTATACCATTAGAAAGGAGAATCTCATTTTCCACCCCTTTTCTTTAACTTTTCCCCCTCCCTCTCTCTCTTTCTCTCCTACTAGCTCGTCATGTTCATATTTCGGTCTGCATAAAATATGAACTACCTGTAGACGAAAATTCGTGATTACCATTTTGAGCTCGTTGTGTAAACCGTCCCCTCTGGAACAGTGAACTCTGCAATGCCGCTGCCCTTTGAAAGACTTACAAATCCGCTTCCATAAAAAAAATAACGATAAGGTAATAGAAATAGTTACACAAGGGAGGAATTGAGTAGCGCATTACACAATTGGATTGTTTAGTGTGAAAATGTTAACTCCTTCGGTTCCAGAATCCTTACAGCTCTATGGTTGCACTGTGTATTATCAACGTAAAAATGCAACGGTGCATAAAGAATTAAACAGTATAAAAAGTACTGATATAATTTTCACTGTGAATTACTACAATCTAAAATGACAAACATAAATCTGAGTAATTCATTCTTTGTTACAAAAAGATTCATCTTCTGATATCTTCTAATGTAGTATTTATGATTTTTTCCATTGTCTGCACAGTTCAAATTTATCTGCAAATCATGATCATGTGCATACTATTACGTCATTCATCTAATGTCGCACGAAATTATGCTCTATATGGGACTGTTTTTAATTCTTGATGCCATTACATACGTAAAACCATATGTGATATGCTACGTACATTGGACTCGTGCTAATATTAAGGTACAAGAGTAAGTAATGATGTATCTATAATTTTAAGAAGGTGTCTCCATTCTGCAGTGTGACATCACCACACTTTAATTTACAATAGTCACAAACTCTCCCGGTATAACTATACAAATGTACTTATGTTACTTTACAAGAAAAGTGTGCAATTGTATCATATTTGTATCTGCTGAAATCAACTTCCCCCAAAATTGATGTTAACTAACATGTGACACTTATACAAGCACAGTTTGTAAGTTTACGCAAGCATGGCGTTGAAAGCAGACCCCTTAATCTTCAAAACGCAACGTAGATGGCGCGCAAGCATCTGGCGATTCGGACTCCGATTATCCAATCTACATCTCTCGATTTCCTTCTCTCTCTCTGTCTCTTTGCCATATTGCATCAAGAGTCCACGCCCATGTACTTTCTGAACGGTCCCCGGATTACCTCCGTTGGCAGTAAGCTGCTCTCACTGTCTGCGTGTCTGCCAACCTGTTCCTATTTTTTTTTCTAAAACTCCCAATTTCATTCTACCCTCACCCTATCCAGCATTGTATTTTTTTGTAACACCGCAGAGCAATGAGTTTTATCCTCTGAGTTCTTTGGCTCACGCATATGTCACGCATTTGCGCGCTTCAGGGGAGAGAGATAGAGAGAGAGAGGGAGAGAGAGACAAAGAGTGAGAGAGAGGGGGGGGGATAGAGAATGAGAGGGAGAGAGAGAGAGAGAGAGAGAGAACGATGAAAGCGAATTGTATTGGAGCGTTCAGCAGCAATGCTTACAAATTGGTGGAATGAAGGCTCTCGCGGCGCCTCGCAGCATCATTTGCGTGTGTGTAAGTATGTGTGTATGCACGCACGTACGTACTAGAGTAGTGAAGCACGCCCCTCGTCACTGCGGCGCTACTTTTCGGCGGGAAGAGCTTGCAGTAAACGCGATACCCAACCAGAGGGAACGATTCCGTGGACTTTTACGGGGTGGAATTTGAGGAGAAAATCTGCAAGTTCTTTTCGGACAGCTTTGAATGGAAGAGTTTCCTTCTTCTTTCAACGATATGTGTTCAAGTGTGATTGGATGGTACCTTTGAAGAGCGAAGTAAGGTATTCCTACGATTTGGACGCTGTGGCGCTTTACTTATCTTAGGGATTAAGTGTCAGGACAGCTTTGGTCGACGTCTCAACTGGATCTAAAGGAATCTGATAATTGGACTCTCTTTTCGTGGATTAAAAACGACTGGTAAGTTAACTGCTCTCCGAAATTTAATTAACAACATCTGATTCACTGTTATTCAAATACGATCTCTCTTAAGCTCTTGAAAATCAGTCACTGTAATCGAAGCATACGAAGTTCATGATCTAAGGCCACACGAAGTTGGACCGTTGTAACCTTTATGCGAGAATGACAAGTTAATGTTAGATAAAATTGTGTTCAATGTTTGATGGATGTTTATGGTATTCCACTTAAATACGTTAAGAATCAGTGGAAATGTATCTCTGATAACGATATTACTTATATGGCAATTATACATAAATTTCCAATACTCTGCAGTGGAACTTTCACATCAATTGTCATTGTCACTGTTGGTCACTTATGAAATAGCAGAATAGGACATGTCTGCTGATTATGTAACGATGAGTTTACTTGAAGTAAAAATACTACAGAACGAAATACAAGTCTTTACTCTTTGTGTACCAAACGTGCTGCCTGGCACCAGGAAAACATTCTAAAGCAGCAGTTCTTTTGGCAGAAAGGTTCAGGTTGAAACATAAATTGCTGTAACTGACATGAGATGTTTCTGTGAGAACCGACACAAAATGGTTGGGTCCATATTAAAGTCAGATTGGTTTATGAAACGGTATGTACGGCTCATAATGTCAACGACCACTGCCCATTTTCAAATTTACGTACGTAGTTCTGACGTTCGTAGGCCTTTAACGAAATTATGCAAAATGCTAACATTAAAAATATATACTCATTTGCAATCTTGGAACATCAGGAAGAATCATGCAATAATTGGTGTAATATATTATATTTGGCAGTAAATGCTTGTAAATATATCATGAACTATGACTGAATGTAGTACACATCAAATTGTTCTGATTATTTTTATCTTTATCATTACTTGATTATTGATTCAACAAAGCAAGTAAAATACACACTGGAATGCAATGTGTAACATATGCAAGGCATATCATACAATACATAAGAATGGCAAGAACGGGGTAACTAAATTAATCCAGCAGTAGAGAATAAGCTGTCTCAATGTAAGTAATTTGCATGTGCGTCAACACATCCAAGTTCTTTATTTTTCATCGTTATATGGCTTCGCATCTTTGCTTTTGTCATTACGGTTTTCTTGATGTTGTTTTATTTCGTTGTAGGATGTTCAGGCTTTTGTATCTGCAATATGAAGTAAACATCTTTTTTCCTCAAGGCCACTTGAACAAAATATGAATGAGTCTTGGTGGGAATTTCCTAAAGCTCCCTCTTCGAAACGTCTTGATATATAACTTTGCTGGTATTTACAGAATAAATCATTTCTTATATTTTCTTATTGATAGGCCTACATGGTAAGAATGAGTGATAATGAAAATGTAAAATAGATTTGTAAATATTAAAACCATCGTCATTATGTCATAAGAATAGTACGAATTTAGCGATTGAATTTAAAATTTAGAAAGCATGAAGTGATCTGAAAAGTGTTCATCATGCCATTATTTCATACTCTGCCCCATCTAGCTCGTGTTTCCCTTACCACATTCACTACCTCCTCGTTAACCCATGGCTTCAATGGTAGACGCCAAAGAGGCCCTTTATGTAAAAGCAAAAATTAAAACAGACTAGCCCAGATCAAATCACATCAAATTGAATCATTAAATTAATAAAGCGCAATGAAACCCAATCAAATTAAATCAAATCAAATCGGCACTGCGTTCTTTGGGTGATTTCTTCCTCGGCATTTGCCGGGCAGAAACAAAAAATAACCATCTCCCGTTTCCGCGCGCAAACAAATTTGTCGAGTCCCGCCGAGGAGCGTCATCGCGTGCTGATTTTGGCTCCTGTTTACGCCTTCATTCGCTGGTAATAGGGCTCGCTAAACGCCATGCGGTGACAGGGACAATCTGTGTGGACGCTCGACCGGCTCACAAACGATTACATGGCAAATAGATGCGGCGCGTGATGATGAGCACAGTGTAGGCAACGGGTTCTCTGTCTATTCCACAAAGTGATTGATCAATGCTGCGTGTTTTCCCGAAAAATTAAGAAAGCAAACGGCACCGAATTGTTTGTTTATAGTCGGGAGCCTGTACTCATGTACATGGGATTTAAAGGGATGGTATGTGCACATGTTTATTATAAGAGCTTATGCATCGTTAAGGTCAATACACGGCAAAGTGAATACCACACGAGGCATATATCATTTCAAAATACAAAAGTAGAACATAGTTACCATGGTAACGATAATTTGAAATAATGAATGTAAGAATGAAATTGAAAGGAGGAAATTATTTGTGTGGCCTATAGATTTGAACTGATATTGGACCGCATTCATAAAAGAGAAGCAATTGGTTGTGTTAGCCATTTGCTTCAATACGTATAGAAAACACTAAACAATAGCTCAAAGGACACTGGTGTGCTAGCAAGCACCAGTCTGCAGCTCGCTAGAAATTGCTTTAAAAAGTATGCATGAATCAAACCGCTGGCGTGTTCTTATCAAAACGGTTACACTCTTTATGTGCTGCACACACACTAATCCCATGTAGCTACGTTATGCCTGGCACTGAAATTTTTGGAGGTCCGTTATGTCAGCTTGGATTATTGCTTAATTATGACATAGACATCTACGTATCGTCGTGTTCATGTTTGGGATTAAAAAAAACACAATGTTGTGTGACATGATTTTTTCCCCCCTGAGACCTATCGGGACCAATTTCGATTCGATGAGGAAAACAGGGGTGGTTAGGACATACGCTCATAAGTTGGGCCTTCTTATGTATAATTGGGATTGATCGTAATTGGACTTGCGACTGAGTCAGATCAATTGCAAGTCTTTATAAAATGGGGCTCTGAACACGATGAGAAACGGGAAGGATGTCTGACACGTCAAAATAGCGTTTGTACCGGCGTTATGTCGCTATTGTTGAAACAGTTTATTCCGAGCTGAAACCAAGCAAAAGCTCCAAACACTAGCGATAGGTTATGCCTCCGGATTTAAGCAATATTTGAGATTGATAATGACCAGTAAAGAAGAGACGATTTAACTCTTAATGCGCGATATGTGCATTCATTTACTGTCAACACATACAAATCACATAGAGTGACATTCTGCCTGCCACTCGAAGGGTTAATCATACGTTAGCGTGAGAAACAGCATGATTGCCACAGCAGGAGTAAAAGTGTACGAGCGGATAAACCTCATAGTGCACTATGAATGGTAATCACTGGAAATATCGTTGAAAAACCACCTAAATAATCACGGGGCCTACTTGAATATGAATAACACAAATCCGCAGTCAATCACGTTGTAGGACTCAAATTAACATCCACTCCAGTAATAATGTACACACACAGCTAGATACCATTACGAATCTAACCAATCCAATCCAATCAAACAAAGAGCTCATGATGTTTATATATTCGGAGATATTGGATACAACATAGCATACATAAATTATGGTTCCATTGACTAGTGTGACGTCATTGTTGTAGAGGGTAATATGTACGGCTCTCCTCAAATCCTGTTTTTAATGTCATCGATTTTCAGGCCAATTACATAGGCAACCGTTCCATTGATGTGAAGGCTAAACGATTCTAGCCAATTGTTTAATGATCCGTATAGTTGCATATTGTCGAATCCGAATGCTATGTACTTATCTGCAAACCAGGTGAGATCGCGGTGGGCGATATATGTGGTAATATCATATTATGAAACCAGTAGGACATCCTAGTGTATATTCCTTTTCGTCAGTCCTTATACCTTTCGCTATGTAGACGGAAAGGGTATGAATGATATGTTCATTTCAAAGCAATTGTAAGGGCCATCGAAGATGACACGATTCCGCCGTCACAAGGGCCAACGACTGGAAATGTGACGTCACCTACATTCACAAATCCCATGTCCGGTTCCTGCGATTCAGCCCGTCACAAAGACTGAACGGATCGTGTCGTCTTTGGCGGCCTTTTATTCTCGCAATGGTGTGGGTGGTGCCCGGCGGACGGAGATTGGTGGAAGTTGGGTCTTTTATTTGTATGGGGTTCGACCTCCAGTCCCCTACCGGTTGTCGTTATAAAGGCCAACTTTAAAGAATCCCTAGTGACATCTGAAAGCTTCTAGCACGCACTAGGAGGTTTGGTTTGCAAATGATGTTTTAACAATGTCGTAACACTTTGCAATACATACAGTTGAAATTGCAAATCATCAGAGTAGTCCAGGAACTTAGTACCATCAATTGCATGATACGATGACTATTGAGCTGCAAGTTGAACACACGTATAATTCACATCAGTGGTGCATTTTTTTTTTTAGCATACATTAAAAGTAAAATTGAAGTAAGAACTTACTCATCGCCATCCAAATGTATCGAGCTTCTTAATAACTCAGTTTCTTCTCATTCGAGATAGTCATTCTGTTCTAACGGCTAAAGGGAACTTTAAACCTTCCCTTGCCAAATAAAATGCTGTTCGATGGGATTTGTGTGCATTATTGGTAAAACAAATGCCACGCCTGGCACAAACAGATTTAATAATATCATATTTCCATGGAAATATGATAGATAAACTGGATAAATCAATGGTTTGTTGCAGCCGTTTTAACCCTTCCTATGCCACGTAAAATGCTGCTCTATGGGGAATGTGTTCGTTTTTGGTGACACAATGCATACATGGCACACTACGAGTTAAGGAAGTCCGTGTGAATGTGTAGTGCCCGTGTGGTGGTTCTGCCTTTTACATTGTCACACGCATGCACATTCGCTATCTACGCTAGATGTGAACGTAGTGCATATACACATACACTGTAACTACATGACCTGCACGCATGACAGGGGTTAACTTAACTCGGTTTCCCTCTTACTACTCATTCTATTGGTCGCCTCGACAACGATGGAGACTCTCGTATACAACATTGGCCATGAGCGTACTCTGCGCATTATATATACATGAGTTTAATAGTCTTGGGAGATGTCAGTGCCCAAGGTAGAGGTGCGACGTGTTTTGATAATATATATTTAGGGTAGGTTTTCCTTGGAGGACCTCAAATAACCGTAAATAATGGGCAGTGAAGGGGACCAATTAGTGTATATAGTCACCTATGTAAAATATGTGTTCGTGTGTGTGTGTGTGTGTGTGTGTGTGTGTTCATATGTGTGAGGGTTGGGCGGTGGATGCTTAAACTACAAGTCAACCTGAAAAAGGCGGCCCGTACCTTACGGGGCTGAACAGGGAAAGGGACCACGACGAAATACATTTTAATATATACGATGTAACGTGTGACAGGGAAGAGTGGGAGGCGGGGGTCGTGGTGGTGGTGGGGAGGGGGGAGGGGGGGGGGGTCAGGGGGAGCGGTTACTTGGCTATAACACAACTTCTTTAAACCTTTTTGTGCCAGATACATCGATGCTCTATGTGATTTGTGTGAAATGATGGTGAAATAACACGCACATGGCAAGTAGAGAGTTGAGGCTTGGTTGAAGAAGAGGAATGGGGCGCGTCAAGTACATGGCGTGTGTGTACATTAACCCACGGCAGAACTGTAAGAAACCGTTTTCACGTAATGAATAATCTTGACTTGTTTCAGTCCCTCCCTAGAAACGCCCCTTCCATCATAATTACACCACCAAAATAAAAATAGTGTGTGGACTGATAATGGATTGTTCTATGGGAAGAGCATGCTGAAATGGACCTACCTACCTACCTGCCATTCTGGTTTCATTACATTCGCTGTGTATCAGCATATGTAGTTTCCTCGATCCCTACTCATACCCATTTCCCTTCCGTTTATGTACATTAGAAGAGTGGACTCCGCGAGCCCGGGAGAGGCTGCTTAAACGTTTGCAAATGGTTGAATGACAAAGCATAAACACGGCCCGGCCTTTGAGACCAGTGAACATGCACTGACAGATTAAACATGGCAGGCGATAGTGTTGGCATGGTGGTAGGCCCAGGGGTGCGAGGAAGGGAGGGGTTGGGAGAGGAGGGGTCCGGTGGAGGGGCTAACATATATGTATGAATTATATTTCTCTCTCTCTCTCTCTCTCTCTCTCTCTCTCTCTCAATTTATCTATATGTGTACATGTATTCATATACTTCATAAAAGTTAACATATCTTGTCATATAAAGAAACATTCAGTTTGCGATGATGATGAAAATGAAGATGCAGAATTGAAATAATGAGCACGCCGGAGAAGAATGTCTTACTCACCATTTAAGCCATAAGCCTTCATTTATGAATACATACCATTTTCTAGTGAACAAAAACCCTAATATTTACTGTACTTTATTCACTGTGCGATAAATGAACTGTTTTGTATACTATTGTTTTCACTTTTTGAAATGGGGAATGAATGGATAATGAAATGAAATACAGACTATTCTAGATATTCACATTCCTGATAATCTACATGGCTAAATGTGTGTGGAGATTGAAATCTTGCAAGTATTGAATGTCATACATTCCCAGTCCTAGCTGACAAATGTAGGTTCCATTAATGATTAATTTGTTGCACTTTAACGCTGCTATTCTTTGTCTGATATGTATCTATATTCAATTCATGGCTTGATTTCCATATCCGATTACAGGGACGAATGTTCAAACAATATTATTTAAAAGCACGGCAGAGCGTCACACGCACATAATCATTTTGATTGATTCGAAACCTAATAGTGTCTTCAAAGTGACAGCCTTAATTAATTACGTTTTCCAATTTTCAATATTGTAAGATCAGCATGTCTTGCCTTGTATTTTGTTAAAAGAAATCATACTATTCCTTGCCGGATTTTTGTGTCAATTGTTGGTGTTAAATCTTTTTGTGTATATTGTAAACATCAAACTGGGGACTGCAAATATAGGAGAGATATGCACTAGATACGGGAAGTTTCCGTTGGAGGACGAGTGGTGTTTGTTCCAGTGGGGACGGGGGATGGAGGGCTGGCTGTGGACATGTAGGAAGAGAGGAATGAACGGGGAGGGGGGAGCAGGAAGTAAGTAAGTGCTATCATCAATATGGAATGAAACATTCCAAAGTGAAACAACAGAAAAACATTAACAACAGTAATTACAACAATCACCCCTCTATCCATAAAGAGATACCTAACACAACAACCTAATATAGTATAACTACATTAACTAGGTGGACGACAAATTGAAAATGACTAAGCGTGAACAGCAAGGAAATTGTTCCAATTGCATGCTAAATGTTTGTGTTACACATATAGGCCCGTGATCATTGTTAAGAGTTCCTTCAGGAAGGTAATAAGAATATTAATAGAAGTTCACATTAATCGCAACTGAAAAAGAGGTAACCTTAAAAAGCAAATGAACTGGCCTTAATAAATGTTCTACGTGCTTCTACATATACACAAGACCTTCGTGGAGAATATGGTTCGATACATCAATGAACAGAAGTGTGATAGGAATATCATTCGAAGAAATATATATTCATCGGAGGAATGAGAGGAGTTACTATTTCCCCAAGGACATTTTAATAAGCCCAGCCTTGAGAATGCGCTTTTACGAGGCAGAATTCTGCCACAAACTATAAGTTCTAATTCAAAGGCCTGTTGCAATAATACCACGTGCCATTTGAAACGCCAAGTTGAGCGTGTAATCATAATACACTATAGGTAAACGTTCTTAGAAACTACAGGTTGCTAAGCAATGGCAGCTATCAAAACTTTTGGCATGGGGAAAGGTGGGTGGGGAGGGGTGGGGGAGAAGGGGGGGGGCATATTGGAACACCGCCCATAGTACGTCACTATAAGAACTGCGTGCAATAACGCCATTGACGTTAACGATAACACAAACAGTCAAAGGAAGTGATATTGTATACGTTTTGAGTTTTTAATATAATGAAATTGTAAAATCCGTGCCTACAAGTACCAGCCACAATAAAGAGCCTTTTTAAATTCGCTATCATCCTATCTCGTAAACAGAGAAAAAGGAGAACTTGATCACAGTATTGCCACACTGTGACAACACTGTGAACACATGATAAACTATGTGAACACACTGTGGCAACACTGTGATTGTTCCATCGAACATCAAATTTCACATATTTGAGGGTAAGATATCATGAAAACCACTCCTGTAACACGTCACGTCACTGCACAGCATATATCAGGGCACATAGTCGTGAATAACACGAAAATGAAGAATAGAGAACCCATTGTAATATTACAATTTAGCATTTACATTTTTGGGGATGATTGCAGATATATGCCTCTTAAAATGCGATGCCACTAATAATGCAATCTGAATAATTTTGTACACAACTTCATAAGTAGTTTATTTTGCGGCCAGCATCAAAATGTTCTGGTCGTCTTTGGGTCACCTTCGGGACACCTTCCCTGATCGCTTTTCGGATCAGCTTCGGATTAGCCTCGGTCACCTTCGGGGCACACATTTGGGTTACCTTCGGATCAACGTCGGGTCACATTTGGCTTGCCTTAAAACCAATTTGATTGTTTGACTCTTCTTTATCATCAATCACATTATTGTATTTTATGATGTCACCAAAGGCACCAATTAGTGAATTGCTTCGAGAAAAAATAATTGCTGAACCTAATACATTACAAACTGACTGTAATCACATTGCACTTCAACTTTGTTTCTGCTTGAAGTCTGCAAATAATCCATATGATGTTTATTTGCAAGATAATTCCCTCTACAGGTAATTGTCAGACCTGTATACCTGTATACCTGCAATTCCGGGAGCGATGTAATTACGTACCCCTTAATAGCTCCTGGGTGCCGCCGTCCCTTTAAGCCAAACGAAATCACAGCGAAAAATAGACATGGAGAGGATTAACTAGAACGGCTCCCTCAAAGGCGTCATAATGAAGTCTTTGTCGAACGGGACGGCTGACGCTCAAGAACAATTCCCTGCTGTCATTAGAAGCCATTAGGCACCCAATCAGATACAACCTCAAACTCGCATTACCTTATTTGCAACGATTGCTCTATTAATCCCCGGTGCCGATTCGATAACGGTATATCAACCAGGGAGCGGTGGTGAGCGAGAGGTAGAGAGAGGAGATGGAAGCCCGGTGATTAACCCTTCCGTTGCCATATAAAATGCAGCTCTATGGAATTCGTGTGCATTACCGGTGACAGAAATCCACACATGGCACATAGACAGTTAAAGAAAACAGGTCTATACTACCTGCAGTGACTTGACCTATTTTGCGTTAATGAGACGAACAAAGAGGGCCTTAGAGAAATTACGCTGGAAGAGCGGTAACGATAGACAGGAAAATGTCAAGCGCTGATTACGTAGTTGTATCATTAAAGACTGCTAACATCTTTAATTCCTAAAAAGAGCTTGTAGGAATTATCCTATCTTATGGGAGATAAAGCATGATGCTTACTGGCTCTTTAGATATAACATTTGTTTAATACGTTGTAATCTTACTACATGTATCTGTGAAAGACGAGATACGTATATGCACAATATGATGATAGACCTATTATGAATCGACTGTGCCTGTACAACTTCCTTTTATTTCAAACATGACCGCCATATTAGAAAAATCACATTACTTTCCTCTTTATTACTAATGGAAAATTAGTAAAATATATGAAAATGTTAGATTACGATGCGAGTTCAAAACTCATTATCGCTATACAACCATAGATCATAATTACTGAGAGATGAGTGAAGGGAAAGGTTCATAAAATTGCATACATAATCTGGTAAATAGAGGGTACGGAGACTTTCGGGCCCGAACAAAGTGTCATTACCTTGGAAGGGGAAATCCAATATTGTACACATTCGTTGGGAAAATGTAAGCAGGGAATTCTTGTTATGGATACGTTTTGCGTTTAAAGTCCACCCTAATGCCTACAGACCCATTTAAGGTCGAGTTTATTTCAATTACAACCAAAGCGGCTCATTCAGCATACTTGGACATATCACCTTTGGTAAGATATGGTTGAAATATACATAATATATAGCTGTTAATTTATAAAAATATTTGCGTTAAGAAGCAAGCAAAAAATATATTGTATGTTTCCATTATTACTTGAGCTGACATGATGTTACAACATTTTTCCATATCAACTCGATTTTGTTTTAAATGTTGATTTCAATATCAATATTATATTATGAATATTATAAAGTATATAATTTCTTGCTGGATGTCGCTAATTTGGGATACAAAAATGTATAAATGGCTAAGAGCAAAATAAGGAAACAACTTGACATCTTAAAGAAAAGTTTACAGTTTCGTACTTTCAGCCCTGGTCTTTATTAAGAAACCACATTTGTTAAATCTTCGTTTGCTCGTCGTCCATGCTTATTTTTCCTTTATCTTGTGCTCAATAACATTTCACCTTTCGCTCGCACTTCTTGCTACATTACTTTTCGCTCAACTTGCCACTGTTTTCTCTCCACCGTATCCTTTCCTCGCACGTCTGGTGTTTGGATTTCCAAACATCTTGTTCTATTCCAATGCTCTCAGTAAGTCCAGTCAGTCAAACACACTACCGCTGCAAATGGTGCAGCCTGGAATGTTTGGTTTATAGGAGGGGGCGAGGTGCGTGTGTGTGGGTGGGTGGGGGCGGGGGAGCAGAAAGCCTCCTACTTTGCATCGTCTGCACGATGAATTTTGAATAATTAAGGTGTGTCATTTGCAGTCTAATATCTTACTTATCTTCATTCATACCTCTTCTTCTAAGCATGAACTTCCACCCCCTTCCTGAAACAACCCTCTCCTTTGCAGAAGTTGAACAAAAGATGCCAAAAAATTAAGGTGTGCTGTTTGATGTCTCCCCTCTCTCTTCTCTCTATTCAGCAGAACCCCCGCCCCCCTCCTTCATTAGACAACCTCCTCCTCTACATCGTTCGTACGACAAGTTCCGAATCATTAAGGTCAACCATTTGCTTTCTCATCTCTCGTTTACCTGTTTTCAGGTTTTCGTTTAAGCACGGGGGCGTCGCATGGACCTCCACCCCTCCCCTTTCATGGTTTGGCTACGCCAGTGACCGGTCGCCCAGTCTTCTACTGGACGCACGCACTTTGAACATGCTCATTGTCTCTGTGTAGTACGCGTGGATGCCTCGTGTTTCTCCTCGCGGTGTATGCATCAATAGTCTTCTCTGAAGGAGACTTGACCTTTACCTTTCAAACAATCCATTTCCTCTGTTTACTTCCGCGGTAGTGGATCACACAAGGTGTTCTCCGCCCGGTGTGGTGAATCATAACTTATGCCATGATGAGACAAGAAACAAGACGAGTGACGGGAGAGGTGGGTGGGGAAGGAGGGATGGGGTCGGAGGGGGGGGGGGGTAGGAAAATGATGAGGAGGGGCTGGAGTTGATGAGAAGATGACAAAAAGGGAAAGAATAATAAAGGAGAAGAGGGGGGGGGGGTGATAAGGAGAAGAAAAGAATATCGAAGAATTGCTATAATGATACTAACAAATAATGATAATATAACTCATGATAATCATAATACTGTTAAGGAAATGACAATAATATAACAATTGAACAATAACATAGAACAAGATTAAAGAGGTGAAAACGAGAATAAGTAAATATATTATTGAGCAAGAGAAGAATGAAATCGGAGAGAAAGCAAAATGAGCAATTTTATAAGTCACAAATGAGAAATATAAAGATACAAGTAGTGTATGGTCAGGGAAATAATTGCGTGGGATGATGGGGTACTTCATGAAGATTGATCTGGTGAGATCCGGTGAGAAATTGCAACAATAAACAGAAAATAAATATTTAACATGGAACAAGCGTGCGAAAAAGTGCGTAGAGGAAGAGATAAACATGCTGTAAGACAAATAAGAGTAGATAATACATATAAACACGTACATTATATTATATAGATAGACAGGGAGAGGAAGAGAGAGAAAGAGAGAGAGAGAGAGAGAGAGAGAGAGAGAGAGAGAAAGAGAGAGAGAGAAAGTGAGAGAGAGGGAGAGAGAGAGAGAGGGGTAAAGGTATCGGATGGGGAGGAGAGATAGATAGATATATAGATCTACAGAGAGAGAAAGAGAGAGAAGGAGAGAGAGAGAGAGAGAGAGAGAGAGAGAGAGAGAGAGTGGTTGGGGTATCGGATGGGGAGGAGTGAACGAGTGTCTTTCACCGCTGAACGCATATTATGATTCCGTCAGCGGAAGCTATCCCAGTGAAATATGCTCTCAATCGAACCACTCTTGCCACCATGCCAGAACCTATAAAAGTCAAAATCGCACATGAATGAATATTTTACGCGAGAAATTTGGCAAACAAAGTACATTGCCCCTTCCCATCTTCAATGATCTTATTTCAAGTTTTTTTCCCCCATCTCTTTACCTCCAACCTCTTCTCGCGCCGTTGGCTACGGCGTCAACAGAACCCCCGACGCCATGCCATACAGTCAAGAACTAACAGAAAAAAAATAGAAGATGCTACCACGTGTTTCCCATCCATCCTCCACCTGCCAGGCTATTTGCATAAATCTCTGTCCGTTCGACGTCGACATGTTCACTATGCGACTGCCAATTATATATTTGTTCCCCTCTCTCTGCCTTTGGACCTGCCTTTTGTGGGCTGCAAACACATGCTAGGCTTTTGAAGTCCATTGAGCTTGTTTTCTTTTCAGGCATTGAGCGTCAATGAATTGACGTAAGGAGTGGAAGTCTTCGCTCATTCGCTCATTTCCATAGACTCCAGCAAATTATTTATACAGATATGTGTCAAATCAAAATTGACAACAAACACTCTTTTAAGCCTCTTAAAACTAACGTAAGATTTCAGTTTTAAAAATGGAATGTTGTGAAATAACGTGAAGAAATGAATATCGTATTATCACACCTGAACTCTAACAGATGTCATATAAAAATGCCTGAAGTGTTAACATTTCCACTTTCATGATTTTAGTGGTAGATTGTTTCACATTTATTCATTGGACAGGAAATATATAACACTGAATAACAAAAATAGGGATATCCTGCACCCGCACTTGGCTCTCCCAATACATACCTTCTAATCAATCTTCATAGTAAGCCTTTAAGGGCCATATGTTCATTTTGTTACCCATAATCTATCTTTCGTTCGACAACAGCGTTAAAAAGTGTTCTCGAAGTTAAAAATGTTTATAGTTCCAAAAGATGGTTACAATCCACCGTGGTGGTTTTAGTACCAAATCAGTTCTTGAACTGGCTGATCTATGGTTTTCATCTATCACGGACATACTGTTGTGTAAGATGTGACTTTTCACTATCAAATCAGAGTCTTATGCAGAGTTACGACTGACAATAATCGCAGCTCTGTACATTATAGTGATGGGATTTGGACTTGTGATCGATTCAGATCAAGCGCAACTCTATAAGACGGGGATACTGCATTTCAAAGACAGAACGGTTGTTTGCTGGCTCTGCTTTACGAGTTTGCAATGTTTTACAGAACTTTAAAGCAGATACAAACTAAAAGCGTCATCTCGAGTCCTAAAGTACTCATACCTGGCCAGTTTCCTTACCCATAATGCTAATATAGTCTAGGAATACAGACCCGGTTGAATGATAACGTGTTAATTATCTGTCTATCTATCTATCTATCTATCTATCTATCTATCTATCTATCTATCTATCTATCTATCTATCTATCTAATACATGTTATATCGCAATAATCATGTTACTTCTACTTTTCCTCTCGAAACATCTTAGTTTTTCTATACAAATACAATTATAGGTTCACTCATTCTGTGCATTATTAGTATAGTTATCTGAAAATGTATATTTTAAGACATATTTATATACGTATTTATAACACACAGTCAATGAGAGACCACACTCAGCTCGCTTCCCCTTTAAATTCTTTATTTGCCATTAATGCATTTTTGCACAAGTAATATGCACAAATCGCATAGAACAGCACTTAATCTGATACATGAAGGGTTAAATGGAATGATGGGTAGCACGCCCTCACCAACCACTATGAAGTAAGTTTAGAGTTTTACGCTGTAACGTCCTAGTGTTTGTAGTGCAAGCGTAGGCAGCTTCTAAGCACACTTTCAATAACATTTCACTCGGTGTGGAATGTGTCGCACGATGTATTATACTGCACTGTTTCCAAGTATGTTAAATTGTGTTTTGTTGTAATTATTTTCCAACAGCTTTCGAAATATGTGACAAATGTATGTTTCAATGTAAGTTGTGTACAACATGTATGTTTGTTTGAAGTTGTTTGCAAATCAATGCTCTATGATATTAAATTCAAAGTTGCATTTCCGGATTTACATTGATGGAAAAACAGGATGTGGAAAGGTTATGGCCGGATGTTAAACTAAATATAGTTTTAGCATTTAATATAATGTATGACTTGGATCTATTCTTCAAGGATCATAACCGAATGGCACAAAGATACAAACAGCTGGAATCCAAATCTAAATGTCATATTGAACATAAGACTTTGACATACACTAACAACGTTTTACATGCCCTGGCAAAGGCATCGTGAGGAAGGGCCCGACCGCGTGTAGTGTGGTCGTTTTTAGTGCTTAGATTCGCTGTTTTATCCTACCACACGTGGCATAGAGTAGGAAGGATTCTATACAACGAATGGGTGTGTACAGAAAATATCCAGTCACAGTGAGTCAGTGAGTCTCATTATCTCCGCTGATACATATTTCCATCTAAAAGTAGATTCAAATTTGATCGTTTTACACTAAATATATCGAATCTATTTTTCAAAGACCCGAGTGTGCTCTAACCTTATTTGCCCCCATAGTGCAATGGGTGTCAGTCCAAGGGGAGAGGCAGATATATTGTTCATTCGCCAAGTGATGCAGTGACGTCATCTCAAGTGCCAACCACCATCAACCAATAGAAGAGGGGGTGTTGTGCTTCTTTACAGTCGTGAGGAAACGATGCCATCTAAAAATCTTACATTTTTTTTGCTAATAAATACTACAGTATATGGAAAAATCTTTCAGTAACACCATGTGGTTGTCTTCTTTCGGATAATTGACACAGTTATGGGGTGAGGAAACGAAAAAGGAAAGAGTGAAAAAGGGAGAGATTGCTGTTTATATATATTTTTAAATACTACTTACTCAACACTATTTTTAGCTTTATTTTTGGTGTTTTAAACCGAAAATAAATGGGATGAAATAGATGTTAAAGTCGGAGGTTGTATAATTTTTTTTTTTAATCTTATTTTATTTTATTTATTATCATTATCCATTTATTTATTTATTTATTATTATTACTATTTTTGTTTCTTATTTATTCATTTATTCATTTATTTTATTATCTATTTATTTATTTATCTATTTATTATTATTATTATTATTATTATTTTTTTTTTTTTTGGGGGGTTCATTTTCATTTCTCCCTGTGATTTAAACATTCTTACTATGATCACGGAGCGGCTAGGAAGGAGAAGAAACTCCAGCATGATACATTCAAGCATCTGTATGGATACTAGAGCGTGCCAATGAATGTCAGAAACATTCCAAAATCATGACAATGCTCTGAATCTTTGTTTCTTATCAATTTGTTCTGCCAATTTCAAAGAAGTTAAGGGCATCACAAAAAAAATTTCATGTGCTCAGATATGTTTTCTAAAATGAATGAGGACAAAAACGGACATTTGAATGGTTTTAATTAGCTTCAAAATTGACTAATTTCTCTATTCTCCGATATTTTGTGATATTGTGGAACTGAATAATTATTAAAATAATATACTTGGCTGTGTATTATGATTGACCCGAAGGAACCTATGGTAGGCCCCTCTATTACACCGCCCGACAAAATGAGGACACGCAGTCATCTGGAGAATGGTTGATGGTAGTTTATTATGCAGGAGAAAAAAAACCCTTATCATGGGGCGGACCTGCTTGCGACCTAAAAGGACATTATAAGGTCGAGCACTGAGTCGGAGTTTGTAGTGGCTTGGGCTATACTGGAGTAAAGTTTGCCATGTAGGCCTACTGGACGGCCTTGCCACGTACTAATGGGACGGCCTTGGAACGGCCAAAAGAAGCAAGTGACGATAACGTGCCTACCCGTATGGGCCTTGCCTGAAATATCTTCTTTGCATATCAGCGAAACTATTTTTACTAACATTGAGTTGATGAAAGCTTTTAAATAGAAAATATATCACACACAGGTTAAAACAATCCAACATGACTAGTAATGTTCATATAAAATGGTAATTAAATGATATAATCAATAAATGACAGGACTACTTAGTCGGCGAGGGAATAAACAAGTGACACGTTTTCTATACCCTGTGACGTGGATAAAACGGTGCCAAAAGAAAACTACAATATCCCTAAGAAGACAAAATTAAATATAATTTGCTTTGGTCGCTACAAACGTTTTTTGTGTTTGCGTACAGCTGGGATATTTTGCCTCAACAAAATTACTGCATTTATGGTTATTTTTGTTTTCCATATACGTTGTGTTTACAAAAGTACTTATGTCATTAACGGAACTGGACATCAAGCATAATGAGACTCTACATTTCTTTTGCTTTCTCTGAGAAGCTGTTGCCACGCAAACATGTTCGGAATTGGTAAAAACATCAGCAAAACACATGTTGATAACGCAACTTGTCGGCGGAATTCAAGGGAAAAAAGTTGATTCATACCCTTCCCGAACTTTATTCCTGGAATGCCATACGCATATTCAAGTTCAACTGGATATTTCGAGACACAGGAGTAAAAGAAAAATAAATGGGAAATCGTCAGCCACCAGTGAGATTCGAACTCACGACCCCTGGTTTACAAGACCAGTGCTCTAACCACTGAGCTATAGCGGCATCTCTTGGCAGTTGCTCCGCCATTAGCGCTGACAAATAGTTTGATTCTATGTGTGTTTGCGTATTCATTTCCAAATAATATTTACGTGTACAATATACCGTTTTCGTTATCTATGCACATTTTATTCACGTCGTTCAAACAATACGTTACTAATGTTCCCATGTTTGCCCGAGTAGCAACAACTAATAGATTCAGAGTGTGTTCCATCCATTGAAACTGAATCACGAAATACAGGTGAATGTAGTAACCGTCACCGGGCAGTTAGGGGAAAAATTGTGAATACAGGAGAAGTATAAAGCTAATTTACATTAAAGAAAAGATGTTCAACATGCAATGCTCAAAAAATATAAGTCATGTATACATACATGCCTTGCCTGGATTTTTTTTAAAATACATAAATGTCAACATAAAAACATAATGTCGAACTTTTTCCACATACCGATTTCAATTCTTTTGGATGCTCTTTCCTCTGACGTGAATGGAATTTGTAGAATTAAACGCACACAGACCTACACAGACAAAGCGACCAAAATAGAATCATTAGCCACCAGTGAGATTCGAACTCACGACCCCTGGTTTACAAGACCAGTGCTCTAACCACTGAGCTATAGCGGCATTTCTTGTAGGTGATGACCCTCCAAAATCCATATCAAATCTACGATAGCGGAAAATGTACTTCATGGACCTTACATCAAAGGTCGTGTTACGCTTAAATGTTCTCTGTCACACACAAACATTCACACGCAAATGGACAGATATCCCCCCTTCACACACACACACACACACACACACACACACACACACACACACACACCCAAACACACACACCCACACCCACACACACGCATACACGCTCACACGCGCGCGGGTGTGAGTGTGTGTGTGTGTGTGTGTGTGTGTGTGTGTGTGTGTGTGTGTGTGAAGGGGGTGGGGTGGGGGGGGGGGAGCTCCAGCAGATATCCACATGAAGCAGCCATGTAGGCTACATATTTACATTCTAACATGACATACAGAATTCCATGAGGTCGTCATTTGTCAATATCGTCAGTATTGTTTTTTTATCACGTGATCTACTGGTAGTAATATGCTCTAGGCAATATTTCCCCTCACGATGACCTCGCGTTCTCATTATTCCCTTGTTTTGGTGAGGTGTTGGCGTTGTAAGATGTGACCTTTCCTGCGTACTACAAAACCACCGAGAGAGATATAACTCTATCGCATCTGTACGGCGCCTTTGTATTTTATTCTTTTCACTTCCCATCTCCCAAGATTTTTTTGGATGATTACCGGCAAATGCGGACAAATGTACCATCGCGGATGGTCCCTGGTGGGTAGGCTTATCAGCTGGTATCTTTTTAGCGGAAAGGATTCCAACAAAGGGAACAGGCGGGAAATGGGGGAGACATGCTGAATAGGAACCTTGTGGGAGAGCAGTAAGTGGGAACGAACCAAACCCAAATGGAAGGGGGAAAGGTTTCATGTAACGAGGTTTGGGGAAGAGAATAGAGAGAGAGAGAGAGAAAGGGGGAAGGGGGGGGGTGGAGAAAGAGGGGGTAGGGGTTAGGGAAGGAGAGAGGGGTGTTGGTGGGAGAGAGAAGGAAGAGAGACGGGTAGGGAGAGAGAGTGGAAGAGAGAGAGAGAGAGAGGGGGGGGGGGATGAGATTAGGTGACCACTAGATACCTAACTAATAAGAGCAAAGAAGGATGAAAAACTAAATGAATGGGGAAATAGATGGGACCCGGGCCAAGATAGTTCTGTAATGTGTCGAGACAGAGACAGGAAGGGGAGGAGAGAAGATAGACAAAGAGAGAGAGAAAGAGGGAGGGAGAGAGAGAGAGATTGAGCAAGAATCAAGTGAGAACGAGACTGAGATACGGATGCAGAACGAGAGAAGGCTTGCTAGCTAGATACACGTAGATGCACACATAGTCAAACAGACAGACAGACAGACAGAAAGATAGACAGACGGATAGACACACAACCCACAAGGAAGGATAGAAACACACACAAAGAGGGAGAGACACGTGAGAGACCGAAGCCTCCTCAGTGACTTAGTATTATGTCAGAATCGATGGGAAGAAGCTGTCCGCTGGGGTATGAAACACTGCCACGATGATGTTTGCATCACTACAGGTGGTTTAGCAAGTAACAGCGACCCCTAGCGACTCGTAATTGATGCGCTGCGGTGCTCCAGACCATACGCATGTTTGCCGCATGGCTTATGAGGTGGGGTTGATGAGAAGGGGACTACCCCCCCCCCCCCTCACTGGCACCACCACCATTTCCCCAAACTCCTCACTGCAGCTTAACACCCACGCACTAGCGTACTTTTCATGCTGTTCTTTTAATTCACGTCTATCCTTTAATACAATTTATATGAAATATGAAATAAACGACCACAATCACTACAGGGATTACTTGTACCCTCGATAAGCTTCTTTGGCTTTTGGTGGTCCCTCCACATTTAAATGATATGTTATGCGTAAGTATGTTCTTACCCTCTTTGATCTTCTATGTTCGTTTTTGTTATTGCTTATATATTTTAACTGTATGTGTTATGATTGTTTCGGTATAAATCAGTTGTTTTAAATTGTATTTTTTTGCTACTTTGACTGTGGAAACAAATGAAATGAAATAAAACATGAAACAAGATATTAATACATTAATGTGATCAATACGTCTAATCAAGGACATACCACGTATACTCAATTGATGCGCAGCAGCAATAGCGGGTAGCAGTTAGAAATAGCGTAAAAGATACTACCCTTAAAGAAACGTGAATGTCGCTGTTTGAACAAACGCCGTATTTCCAAATCCACCCCTTTCTTATGTTAACAATTATGTGTTTTTTGTCGAAAAAAATGAACTTCATTGGAGCATTTTTGCACTAGTAATACATACCTTTTCTGTGGGGCAGTGCGCAGCATGCCCGTTTTAACTCTGTGCAACCCTTTTGGATGATTTAATTATAGTTTGTCCGAAGATATACGAATCTTACATTTTCTGCATGAACTTTTTTTTTGTTACTGTCACAGTTTGTATATGTCTATATTTTGAACATATATAACATATGAGCAGCGCGCTCCTTTATCGCATAAGGAGTTAAAAAATACTCCGTGGCAGAAGATAAACACCATCTTCCATCCCCGTAACTGATAAAATCCCAGCCCAGCCCCCCCCCCCCCCCCACTCCGCCTACCATGTGTGTGGCTGATAATATTTTTCTGACCGTTCTTTAGCACGCTCTGCATTCTACTTCCACCTGAAGTCAGCTCAAGAATGTTGAAAATGAGAAGGCCCAGGTGGATAAGTCCTTTTGAGCGTGAGCATTATAGAGCCACTACGTCCACTACTTCGTATCTTTCAATAATCTAAAATAAACAGGTGGCAACCCCTCCCAATAACCAAATGTGCATTTCATCGACGACTTCCTTATGGTTTTGTTATATTTAAGTTTAATTGCATGATATTTGTAGAGTTTAGGGGGTTTTAGTCATAACATGAATTTAGGTTTGTTTAGCAACGTACTTGTTGGACTTTGTTTAATTAACCTCTAAGCAGACATGATATAATATTTAATCGTTATCGGAGAGAAAACAACTTAAACAAACGCAATAACAATAAAGACAATGAATCCATATTCTTGAATAACGTCGTATTTAGTAACATTAAAGTTCAGCGCGAAACGAATGTCATTTTCATCTCTGATTATGTGATGACGAATAACCCCACTGGAATACTGCGTCTCCAGTGGGATGTGGTGTCGCAATATAAGATTAAGTAGATTTCTTTCAAGTTAAGATTCAGATTGATTTTCTTCTTTTTTATTACATGTGGTGTCAACGTGGGTCAAATATCTTGATAAATACAACAACATTCATTCTCACCATGGAAACATTGAAACTTTAATATATAGTATATATTCTTTTTCTCTACTGTTTGCGTATTTACCTCGTAAAATGCTGTAGAAGTAGCCTTGATGTTACTTATTTGAACACAAGGCAAAAACTAGCGCGCGCACAACCTCTGGGTTGCCTGCCTTCAAATTGCATGAGTATAACGTATCCAATGTACATAAAGATACGCATTTTTTGATGGAGGAGCTTTGTCGGGAATAAATCGAGACCAATCTTCTATCGGATAGTCTTCCTCAAAAAGTGGCTCTTGGAAGCAATCAAGATGGCGAAATTGATTAGGAATAAAAATACAGGAAGAGGGATATGGATGAATAGAAGAAAGAGAGAGTGAGAGAGAGAGAGAGAGAGATTCGTTGGGGGGGGGGGGGTCCATTCCCTTGAGAACTACTGGGCGAGAGAGGAAATAGATGGAGAAAATGTGTTTTTCCGGTATGACAATTTTGGGGCGCCGTTAGCATAAATGAAGCTAAATTGCGCTTTGATTACGCGATGTCGCTCTGTAAGAGTAAGTATAGAGATGTACCTCGGGCACAGAAAACCGGAATACACAATCTCTATGGTTGAATGGGTGTACAATTGGTGATGTCATCAAATATGGAATTGGCAGAAAGATGCCCGTGGATTATAATTCCTTTGCATTCCTTGTTGCGTCTTGAGGCTCTAGGCTGTCAACAAATGCAATTTTAATGGAAAAATATATTAAAAGGAAAGGAAGGAGGAGGAGGAGGAGGAGGAGGAGGAGGAGGAGGAGGAGGAGAAGAGGAAAGAAACGAGAAAGAAGAGGAAGAAGAAGAAGAAGAAGAAGAAGAAGAAGAAGAAGAGGAAGAAGAAGAAGAAGAAGAAGAAGAAGAAGAGGAAGAAGAAGAAGAAGAAGAAGAAGAAGAAGAAGAAGAAGAAGAAGAAGAAGAAGAAGAAGAAGAAGAAGAAGAAGAAGAAGAAGATAAAGGAGAAGGAGAAGGAAAAGGAGATGGGGAAGAGGAGTACGATAAAACATATTGTAAAAAAAAATCGAAGGAGAGGAAAATGACAAAGGGATGGAAGCGGGTAGGACGCGACAAGAGGGAGAAAGGGGATGACGAAAGATGAAGAGGAAGAGAACAAACGATCGAAGTCGATAAAAAAACACACACATAAAAACAATGCAGATATTTCATGCATACAATATCCTTCATCTGTATTACCGAACACAGATATTATTACTTATATCTTTATCATTCATTATGGCACATCTGACAAAATAATGTGTGATGAATATCAACGTGTTAAGCAACATGTATAGATGCAAAACTATTTCTTTAGCTGTATAAACCTTTATGCTTCTATTTCACATGCCGTGAATTTGTAACTGTTCCAGTTCCCCATCATATAAGCCTTATGACAGCCCGTTATAAGTGAAGCGCTCCGTGCATTTCATGACGTCGCGTTGTTTACTACTCCGTCAAAAAAGCGCCCGCACCACAATGCACGCGACATGAACAATTAGACAACATGAATATCTTATGCAGTGTATAGTAGATTCGTCTGACGTGTATATTTTTGCCTCATGTTCTTTTTTGGTTCTCCGGTGAAAAAAAGGCAGCGTTAAAGGCTCGTTCATTCGGAATACCGGCTGAGTTATTCGGTCCTCGGGGGAAAATGACTTGACAATGCATCCCTCTCCAGGATCCATCGTACCGAAAAGAAAGAAACTCCAGCCCCCCCCCCCCCCTAATAGGCTGCATAGCTTGTCGTTGTCATTTTGTATATATTTAGAACATTGTGCTGCCAGTACACTTACACCGTAAAAAGTTGATGTCTAATTTAAAAAAGGAGAGCTAACCCTGAAATTAAGTTGGCTTTGATAAAAGCAGACACATGAAAGAAATATATTAGTGAAGGTTTGATGGAAATCCGTCGAATTATAGGAAAGTTTTAAAGGTTAATTTTTGTGACGTCACGTGTGAGGTGCTCTCCCATAATATGTTGCGTGCAGTATGATTAAATAATTCAAATGCTCTTTTTCTGTTTTTGAAGAAGGATTATTCTTTTTCATAGAGGTATATGTGTAAAAACGTGGTTTTAATTATATATCACATCACAGGTAAAATGATGCATATCCTTTTGAGCAAAGAGACATTTCAAAACAAATTGTACACAAGACATGGGAGAGCATCTCGCACGTGATGTCACAAGGTCAAAACAATCGTAACTCTCTTATCCTTTGACGGGTTTTAACCAAACCTTTACTAATATGTTTCTTTCATGTTTCTGCTTTTATCAAAACCAACCTCATATCAGGGCGTACTATCCCTCTCAGTACCAAACGATTACATCCATATGTCAATTGCCACACAATGTATTACCGATGGGAGTGAAGCGGTCAAATATTCGTGACATTGAAATGCGTGCTGACTTATATTGATGCCAAGTAACATTTACTTCACTAACCCACTATCTGTTCAGTGTAAATATGTATCATATCATATAAATATAAATTTTCTCTCCTTTTATCAGCACTGCTGGGTAAACAAATTACGTGTGGTTACCATTCTCGATGTCATATGATTTGTGGAAGATAACCACAATTTTGAATTATGACTAGTTGTATTATTTTAAAAGTTAAATAACATGAGATAGCAATAATATTATAGTTAGGAATCTGACGTTGACATAATTAATCCTATGGTCACCGAAATGTTTTCGTTTGTTCACATGCGTGGCTACATACCGCCCTGTAGATTCTATATAATCAACAGTGGTACAGTTGTACACAAGATTTGAAAGAGAAATACAGAAAGAACATAGAATAGATATGTATCTGACGTTTACATAATTCATTTACTATGGTAACCGATATGTTTTTCTTTCGTGTTTTGACAGACTTGAGACAGCGACAAAGCAGCTTGAGGATACGTTTACGTGGGACTTTCTTGATTAGCTCAGCTCAGTATGCACTGTAAGTATAATTGCTTTAGTCCCTAAATCCCTTTTTTCACCACTTTCATATATGTATCGTTACACACGATTAACTCTGTGTGTGACAAAGACGAGTAATACGACTAATGATATCTTACTTGTGTGTATCATATGTTTATCAATGGCAAATACAGAGCAAAAACCCTTCTCCTGCTATCGTTAATTTACTCTTCCAGCTTTCTCTACAACGTTCTCCCACTATGTGTTTAAAGAAAAACTGTTTGACACTTTTGAAAAATCATCACATTTGTCCAGAGAATCGGTGGAATCGAACCTGAGATTAAACAGAAAGTCCCGTATTCCGAACAGTGGTTTAACGCAAACAGTGTACTAAATCTGGACTAATTTAATGGGACGCCTATTAAAACAAAACGAAACGTCATCATTGATTTGATATAATCAATTTTGTCCTCGGAATCACTATGGTTTACTTAGTTTGTCCTCATCCTAATTACTCCGATTAATTGAAATCGACCAATGTTGACTCAGTGATGATAATCAATCATTTGGGGATAGAATCAGGAAAATAATTTGGCGTTCCATGAAGTTAGTCCAGGTTTAGTGCACTATTGCGTCAAACCTCTATTCAGAATACGTGACAAAATATTTGTAAAACATTTTTTTGTGACTAGAAGTAGAGTAGAATTAATGTGAATTAATTTAACAGCTGATGGTACTTCATTTAACTTGAACATCCTTGGTAGGAGGTAAAGGCACACAATAGTTAACGAGGAATGTTGTTTAAATTAAAGTAAAGATAAGACGCTGGGAAGTAGAATGTTTTATATTTTCTGACAGAGGAGTTAGATTCCTCAAAAGTGCGCTTCAATATGCGAAAGGCACTCCTCTTTCTTGTCCTTAACTTGTTTATTATATATATATTGGAATACGCTTTATATTTATATAAAGATACGGACACACGCCTGTGCCTAGTGTACAAAGAGAACTGTGTATTTTGGTTCCAAAAAAGTGTAAAGCGTCCTCTACGCCAGTGTTTATATAACCAGACTCGATTGATAATGCGCTAAAAACGACTTGAACGTGTCGTGAATATTGTGAATATATCTGAGTTGATCACTGAAAACAATACCGATAAAATATGCAATATTTTTTGTATAAATTATAGTACAATGCATATCGGTGAGCAGTGGAGGCGACTGTTATTTTTTTTTTTTATTAGTGTGATTATTTGAACTTGAAGATACAAGATATTCAATGTGAGATTTAGAAGGTATTCATTTTTTTCTAAGCGCATTTTCGGGTTTTATCATTCACAAAATGTAAAAAGAATTGATATCTTAGTTACGTAAGTAAACATGCGACAATATCTAAACAGTGTCTACAAAATCACGGGGTTATCAATTAGAACAATGTTGCTTTCGAGCATCGTATTATAATATCATTGCTTTTTCCGACTACCCAAGATGCCTAAAAGCCCTTCTGACGAGAGACAAGTACATAATTTCTTCATTGGCTCATGCGTTCATTAACAATTTTCAAGAAAATTTGTGTGTGTGCGTGCATATATCTATGTGTACCTCTGTCTGTGTAAATTATGTGTGATCGTGAGTTTGTGTGCACGCATGTGTGTTTGGATGTGCGTCGGCTTGACATCAGCCCTGGGATGTATGGAATCATGTACCCTTATACACCCCTTGGTGTATCCATATCGACACTCCACTTCTACAGTCTACCCGGATCAGTAGTTAATGTCACTGCATTGATGACCTTCAAAAAGGCTGCACTACCTGTTATAAGAACATTGCAGCCTGCTGTTGGCTTCCCCATCGGATAGACAGCTACGATCTTGTACTTACACTAAAATGTTCATGCATTTTATTGTACATAACGGCATGCATCTGTAACATACACATACATACATATCGTCACCTCCTGACAACACAACAACACTTAATCATCCCGGTATAGTTTCATGTAGCTGTTTTAAGAGATTACTGCATCAAGTATCAAGTATCAAGCAGAGGCAATAATGAATATGTTTAGACTCGCTATTGACTTCTACTCAATTCACTGTCTGTATTGCTGGAAAGAGAACTTTCTAGAGTTAGCGCTGTCCCTCCGCATGATGGCGACATTCCTTCAAAGAACGGTACGAATATATACGTCGCAGATTCGGGGCTCGGTCACAATGCGGTATATTCTGTTATTATAACTATCGTTATCAAATTTATGTCTCATTGTTCTGCGCGCGCATGACCCCTTTGACATCTACAAAATTGCTTTCAATTGACCCAAAGTGTGCCTTGAGTGTTAGCATCAAAGTAAAAAGTCCACCCTGGAGTAAAGTTGTTGTTAATGATAGCAGAGACATGAAAATTTAGTTAAGGGCTGACGAAAATCGGTCAAAGGATTAAAAAATATACTATCATATAATACAAACCCTACTAAATCTGAAACATATAACACTGTTTAATTAAGAGTGCGTTGCTATCCATAGTAAATTTGCATTCTATCGCAACATTACAATTCATTTCAACTCAATGTATCACAAACCATCACTGCTACATATTGCAAGCCCAAGCCTACGTATGATTTTGCTATCAATTGTATAGTTACGATTGATCTACACCAACGATCAATATTAATAGTTTACTCGATGTAATGAAAATAAGTAAACAAATAAATTTGTCTTCCAATGAGCTCCTACCATGTGTACTTCTACAACATATACAATCATACTCGAACCTTTCGTTCACTAACTTATTGATGTACGTAGGATTCTAGTGGGACACATGCTTTTACAATGAAATTATAAAACAAATCAAATAATTGATTGAAAAGTGTATTGGTTCGCTGCGTATAATCTCTATTTAAAATATTGGTGTCGTTCCGGGGTGGGGTGTGTGTGCGTACGTGTGTGTTTGTGTGTTTGTGTGTTGGGGGATCAATATATCCTGCCAAATATATACAATCTTTCCCTTAATATTTTAATATCATGATAGTAATAAATCAGTTAATCAGTAAAATCGATATACTAATGAAAATATATAACAAAAAATGAACATGTTTTGTAGACCGACAAGGATTCCATGCCAATGAAAATCTATTTGCATGATTGGGCATCATGAATTTGGGATATTGTATCCGTCATGCTATCTTACTTGCGTTGAAAACTTGTTTATTTGTGTTTATTTCTGGAATGGCTTATTCATTGGCATTCTATTGTTTGCTCAACTATTATGTTGAATATCTGCTTCCATGTAAATCGCCTTTGTCATGTTTTTCATGGTAGGGACAGGGTCTATTTAGATAACATGTATGATAAACGATGTAAGGTCATTTTGATAACAGATTTTTGCAGCAGGAATTGCATACTGCACTGAAGTATACTTTTTTTTTAATGCAAGCTAGTTATGTACCCCTGGTCTTGTATCAAGGTCTGGATCAAGTAGCTCCCCATTTTTACAATGTTTTCCTCTTTTTGTTTCCAGTCTTCCCCTAATGCTGCCCCTCCCCCACCTCTTTCTCTACGTTCTTAAGGGGCACGCGCCGCACATTAACCTGTGTGAGAGGAACAAACGCACTAGCAGTGCTTGTCATGATTGTGCAAAAATGGAGGGTGGTATAGCTCTCTCATGGGCAATATTTCTTCAGTTACAAAAGTCACACCACATCAGTTGTCAAATAATTAGCGCCGCAGACAGTTGATAGCTTGTGGGAAGCTATTCGAGTTGTTGGAAATCATATTTATTAAGGTCCAGTAAAGCTCTATTTGCATGATTAGGCATCATGAATTTGCGATATTGTGTCCGTCATGCCATTTTATATGTGTTGCATTGGCATTCGCATTCGCATTTATTTGTTTGCTCGTTTATTATGCGGAACGTCATATAAATCGTCTTTGTCATGTTTTTCAAGGTACAGACAGGGTAGTGCCTGTCGATGTTTAATGGAGGAGGAGGAGGAGGAGGAGAAGCAGGAGGAGGAGGAGGAAGGGGAAAAGAAAGAGATGGTGGATTAGGGGATCGAGTCTTCTTGTCCCTGTCCGTAGACGTCATCAAGAGCGATGACAGACGAAATAACACTGACCGTAAATTACATTATTTCTCCCTGACCACGCCTGAAGAACGCAAAAACCAACGCTGTCAAATTCGCATGACGTTAATACGCCCTCACCGTCAGTTAGTAGAATAGGCTAGCTTTCTTTTTTTTCCACGGACTGTGGAATAATGCTTGCCTCATTGAAACCCTGGTTGAGTCGGATGTGATATGTATAGCACATCATTCCTAAATATTGATGACTGATAAACGCATAATATCATGACTAATGACATGCTCACACTCGCATCTGCATGCCTTTGTTTGAAATCATGCGACTCACAAAATCCTTTGTAAACAAATACGAATGCTCTTAAGTCTCGCATTTAGAAGTGTAAAGTTTTCCTTACATATCGTATATAAATACATGCATGTACATAAACATCATATATTTAAAAAATATGGTTATATGTTATATACATATATAAATTCTATGATGTAGGTATAGTCTTTTAATTGCTTTTATATCATCTGTTAGTGGGGGGGGGGGGGGGGGGTAACATGAAAGACGCAAACACACGATCGTCCAGAGGTTATATTGAAAAAAATTAGTAAGAAAGGCACGTGGCGGAGAGGGGGAAGAAGGGGGAGGGGGAACAAGTAAGGCTCTTAACTGAAAGTGGCACCTCTGGGATCAAACCGTCACCGTAATAATTCTTTGATTTAATCGACAACCACTCGCCACAAAGGCATTCCCTACCAATATTACCAATATAATCTCTGGACGATCGAATTTTCAAATACGCTGAGAAAAGAAACATTCAAAGGGACTACCGATAAGACACGAGCTATGCATGCCCATCCCCCATGAACAACAAAAAGCAATGCGCAATTTGAAATATGACAGCCTTTTTATAATGGACGACGTGAGAGTGATGTAAGTACCAAATAGTGTGACGTAATACGAGGCTTCGTGCGGGCAATGGCGACAAATTTGTCATGATTGTGATAACTCGTCTCCCACCACATCTGGTCCACGGTATTTAGCCCTTTCAATTAGGCAACTTTCAAAATGTTTACCCTGCAGGGGTGGGGAATTATTGGCTATTATTGATGCTAATGTCATTGCCTTTTTCTTTTCTTTTTTTTCTTGCCCGCCTGCAGGCAGTGCTGTTCGTTACCACTGTGGACTACTTCGCCATCGCGATAACAGCGTCACTGACGCGACTCTCCAGATTTTTACGACGAGGAGTTGATCCATCTTTTGTCCTATAGCGTGACTATTTATAGACTGTCGTCGCGGGAAGACGCTCTTTTTTAAAACTGTTCAGTGAGAATTTCCACCTTGAAGACGCTCCCGGAGCGAATCTTTTCTATGAAAGACTGATAGGTTAACAAGCGAGAAGCAAGATGGAGAACGACCCGAATACATTCTCGATTCGGTTGGTGAAGAGACCGCCTCACGGCCTCGGCTTTCTCGTCAGGAAGCGGAAGTGCAACCCGCCGGTGTTGATATCGGACTTGATATCGGGCGGCGTGGCGGAGACCTCTGGGCTAGTGCGGATAGGGGATATACTGCTGGCTGTCAACGGCGTTCAACTTACAGACGTGCCTTACAACACCGCTCTGGAGGTCCTTCGCAGCGTCCCCATGGACACGCCTTGTGTGATCGTCCTGAAGGGACCCGAGGGTTATCGCACCCGGTTAGAAACCGTCATGTCTTCGGAAGGGAACGTGAACATCGTGCGGATATCCGAGGCCGAGCAGGTGGATGAGACCACCCCGCCTAGCAGCAAGGCGTCGCCGGGGATCGGTCCGAAGAAACAGCGGCGCTCGAGTCGCGACAGCTCGCGCAGCCCGACGCGCACGCCTTCCTCTACCTGGCCGCGCAACGCGCACATACCCAGCTTCGATGGGTCGATCTACAACCAGGCGCAGCTGCACAACGGCATGATCGTGCACGGCAGTAGCAGCAGCCACCAGCCTCCCCGCCCACGAACTCACACCCCTGATAACAGCCCTTACCGCTACGGCAGTCCCGCCCGACGTTCACGCCGTGATCGAGAAAGCAGCCGCTCCCCAGCTCGCGGTAGTCTCCCAACCAGCCCCGTTCGGAATTTCAGCTACCGCGAGCCCTCTCCCTGCTGCTGCAACCGGCACGGCATCCCCGAATATCAAAACGTCTTCGCCTGGAACGGTACCTACCCGCGTGACGTCTACCAGCTGAAAGTTATGCAACAACAGCAGCAGCACGAGGACTTTTACTACGACAGTCCGCGCACCTCCGTAGACTACGACATCGACGGGGAGCGCGCGCGCATCCAGGGGATGTCCCTGATTGAGGAGTCGCACGAGTATCAGACGGAGAGCAAAGGCATTCAGTGCCCCGAGCGCATCATCACAGTGCGAAGCCCCGGTTTCGCCTCGCCAGAGAAAGACAAAGAAATCTACGTCAGCCTAACAAACGGGTCACGTGATTTCCAGAATGAGGTCAAGACCGAGGCCCAGTCACAGTCGCCGGGGCAGCAGCAAGCAACCCATCAGCAGCCTGCGGGGAAACAGGCGGAGCGAGCGAGTCAACACAGCCGACAGGAGTTTAGTCAACAGACACCGCCAGAGGAGGCCGCACCGCTCAGCGCGAACCTACTTCACAACAACAATACCAAGCAACCACTTGTGAACGGCTCAGACCGTCACAACCATAGCAGCCACAACGCCGCCGCTACCACCTCTAACAGCACCAACAGTGGTAGCCACTCCAAGCCGAACGGAATCTTAGTCAACGGGAACGCCACCGACATGGGGGCTGGCTGCTCCGCCAACGGGGTCGTCACCGTGCCCGAGCAGGTGAAGCAGGCCGGGAACTACTCCATCAAGAACGGGCCCACAGCGGGCAAACAGACCACCACCATCAACGGGAACGGCAAAGTCGCCCTGATCAGCTCCCAACTCGAACAGACGCATCTCGACACCACCAACTCTCCCAAGCAGCTTCCCGTTAGTGTCACCACCAGCGAGATCTCGATCCAAACGGACCCCATTCCCGCCCTCCTGGCCCCGCAAAGTAACTCTTCCAATACTAGCGAGCGTAAGCCCAGCGTGACGTCCCAGAATGGGCACCTACACGCGGGGCCCGTGTGCCCCTTCACGAAGAAGCAGGCCAAGTACGTCAGACTGCACAACGTGGCTGATGGCAGACAATTCACAGATACGTTGCACCAGAAGGCTTTCATAGTAAGTACCCGTACAATCTTTTCTTTTTTTTTTGTTTAAAAGAATTTGTTGTGACCCGCCGCCCCCAAATTACCCAATAAGTGCCCGAAAATGATTTTGTTGTGTGTGTTAAGCTTAGATTCTCTACCTACAGATCGACAGCTTTTGAATGCTATATATCTCATTGACTGTAACTGTACTTATTATAAATATGATAGAGAAAGCAATCTCTCAATCTATCAGAGGAAATAGCAATTTTGCGACTTATCGGTGGATTTAGCCGACGGGAACGATTTTTTTATTTATTCGTAAAGGGAATACTGTACGTGGAAGACAAAAAGCCTTCAAACAGGTGATCGCGAGCAGTATTCTTGCCAATAGTCTTAAATTCATGTATTGTCCATCATCGAAACTTGCTGAAAGTTATTTGCCTTCAAGTGATGCACATTTGGAGTTATTAGTGACTTAATCACATTTGATCACATTTGGAGTGATTAGCGATTTAATGACTAATTACCCCAAATCTCAATCATTTAAAGCAATACAAACTTATTCAAATTATACGACGTGATTCTCCGATCAGTGATGTTATACAATTACATGGCTCCCTTTTAAAGGAGTTATCCAAATCATGAATTGGGCCTACACTGCGTGTTAATGTATAAATATGTAAAGAAGACATGAATACAAACGAAAACAGACTTCTTTGAGATATTGTTGAACTTAAATCTTAATCAAACTCGTGGGTCCGTACTTTGAACAGAGGTTAAACGCAAACTGTGTACTAAAGCTCAAGTAATGTTATGGGGCGCAAAATAAATCATCTGGTGCTGTCACAAAATCATTGATGTTCATCATAGAATCACAACAGTGTGTGATTTCAATTATTTGCTGTAGTCATTACGTGGATAACCCAGTATACCATAGCAATTCCGAGAACATAAACAATTATATTGACTAAACAATAATGTTTCAGGTACTTAGCGTTCCATAATATTAGACCAGGTTTAGTATTCTGTTTGTGTTTAACCTTCGTTCAGAAACGGGCCTTAGCGAGCCAATGAGGCATCGTTCTAACAATTTTCAACACATCAAATAGAGCAAAACATTTTCTGGCACAGCAGAGTTGACTAAAGTATATATATATATATATATACAACGAATTTTCATTTGCGTTAAACGATTATGCAAATCAATTCACAGTTAACTTTCCCACAAAGTATCATGACTATGTTGATCATGTTGATGACATGAAAGTCTTGAAGCATGTTTTTTTCCGAATTCAGATACAATTTTGTGTATAATTGTGTGATCAACATGGTAAAACAAGGATGTTTAAAGAAATAGATATCCATCACTTTGAACGAGGTTTGCACCCGCCACTCAATATTCTCTCTGGTAGCTTCTCTCAATAATATCATGAATAATATGATGCATACGCGATTGCGTCGTGTCCACCTGGATTTCACAATAGGTCATGCATATTCCTAAACATGCAAAAATTTCAGCTTTCGCTGATGAACTGGTAGTTTTTTGTCACGAAGTACTTGTTACGTATAGTAGTTAACGAGAACAAGCAAGCACGAAATTTTGTCCTTTACTAGATGAATATACTAGTTTTTCATGTTACTGTTAGGGACAATATCTTAAAGTAATGTTTCCAGCAACGTTCTAATGAAATATGCGGAATAGTGTGAAGTCGAGACTTTTGTACTGCAACTTGATACCACGTTTAGAGCCTGTTTTTTTATTGTAACATTATTCTTCTACTAAATCTGTAGAGATGCATTGTAAGTTTTTCATGTTACAACTGTGCCAGCATCGGAGGGGGGGGGGGGGGGGGGGTGGCGGGGGGCATTTTCCCAAATTTTCCTTTTTTTTGTTTATGCGTCAAATCCAGGCAAAGTTATCAAAATAATTGGCGGGTTCGAACATTCGGGATCAAAGAGAAAACATTCGTAAAGCATATTTTTGTAACTAGAAGAAGAGTACACTGAATCTGCATTAGTCAAAGACCTGGTGTTACACCATGTAATGTAAACACTCTCGGTTGACAAAATCGATTTCATGATGCATTCAAATTGATGAGATATTTCCTTTTGGCTGACAAATGACAAGTTATGATATTCACCAGTCCAGAGTAATTCGATTTTAATGGAATGTCCTCTGATTACATAATCTGTTGCTATCATTTTGGGTTATCACGATTAGCGTTTTAATTGAAGAACATGAGTAAAATGTGCATAAATATGGCAGAACGATGTAATTTAAAAACCCAAACATCACTCAGTATTAAAGGGCTTTTGCCAAACTTTAATCTGCAGTTTGATGTTTTGTGGGTCGTGCACATAGTCGACCCTCCTGAATTTGTATTATTTTTTACTTTTCGATTTGACTTTAATAAAAAAAAAGGGACATAAAAAATCGTGGGCAGGTCATTATTTGTTAAATTTCGCACCAGTGGGATTAAGATGATACGGTAAGTTTCACTCGGAACTACTCGAATAACTTATCGAATATGGAGACAATGAAATAAAGGTATTCAGTGTCATTTTACTTGGAATGGATGATCAATTATTCAACGAACAATGAAACGTATGGCCATACATCTTTCCACAGTTTGACAACCTTATTGTTCAACAAAATCGTACCGTCAATAGTTCGCTCACTTTAATACAAAAATTGAAATAGACCAGGGGCCCGAAAGGGTGTAGCCGACCAGGTAAGTTAAAACCTCTTCGGCAGACCCAGCAGAAACAAATGTCGGATATACTCCAGAGATACCCAAATTTATTTGTTTATTTATTTTTTATTGATTTATTTATTCCTACACAGTTTCATCAATAATAAACAATGTGACACAAACAATGACATATAAAGTATACATATGATAAATAACAATCTATTAAAGATACGTACACAATATTAAGATATACATATACTTGTACAGAGTGGAACATAAAGAGGTACATGTATGAATATTATGCTTACAACTTGAAGGGTTGCCACACCTTTCTTATCAAAAGAAAAACAAAACAACTGCAAATGCGATAACACCTAATATAGCATACACTCAAAGCAATGTTTTTTATATATAATCCTTCCCTACACCATTATACAAAAATATTAAATGCCCATTAACTGCTTTTGTTAGTGGCGGGGACATCTCCGGACACTTCTTAAATCTACATTGGAGCACGTTGAGGACTGTTCAAATGATGTTTTTGCTTCTTTTTTTTAATACGATTTTTCCTTACATTTGGACCGATGCGTCGGTAATGTTCCACTGATATCGCTCTCTTGCTATGTACATAAGTTTTGGATGGTATGTGTGTTTACATACCTTCTTAAATTAAGGTGAACTAAACAATATGCGTAACAGTTACAGACACCGTGTGTTATATTGATGGTCCCTTATTTCTAAAAGAAATTATGAATGAGAGCCTCTCCTGTCCTTGATCACGTCAATTGCTCCACCAACAAAATATGAATTAGTCACATGAAGTTTGAGATATTTCGTGTCTGAGAGATGACAAAGCCATTAACGAACCGGTGCCATATCAATAACAATTACTCGACAAAATCTTTTCACCATTTTGAATTACAAAAATACCAATTGAGATAGTGGCATAATACGACAAACTTTATGTCCCAAAGAAATTTTGCGGTGTTGAATTCATGATAAAAGAAATTTGTTTAGACGGAGTCTTTATCATCGTTGATGCATTTTGGATATTTCATGTCTGAGAGATTACAAAGCCATTAATGAAACGTGGCTATATAGACCATAATTGCTCGACCAAATCGTTTTACCAATTTGAATGATAAAATACCAGTTGAGATAGTGGCATAATGCGACACATTTGATGTCCATTATGTTTACAAAGAATTTTGCGGTGTTCAATTCATGATGAAATAAATTTGTCTAGACGGAGTCTTTATCATCGTCATATGTACAATATAATAATAATAATAATAATGATAATAAAAATGAAAATAATAATGATAATAATAATAATGATAATGATAACAATAATAATAATAATAATAATAATAATAATAGTAACAATAATGATAATATTCAGTCCTTGTATAGCGCATAACACATAGCTACGCATGTCCCTATGCACTTAGATGAAATTAAGGATGAAATTAGAAAGTAAGTAAAGAGTGTGTTACGAAAGATAGTCTTAAAATATATTGTCCGACCAACCTCTGTATGTTTGACTGTAAATGAATTAAAGGGACAGTTCACCCTGAAAGAAACATATTAGTGAAAGGTTGATGAAAATCCA
>OZ022583.1:6454865-6482365 GCA_963669155.1 Arbacia lixula | reverse complement strand
CATACTTCGTCCATGCGAGCAGGGATCTTGTTACATCTCACTTTGCGTGACATGTATAGTTGGACAGGAATGATCATTAAAAGGTTCGTCGTGGCTTGTTTTTCCCATGATAAAAATTAAAAAAAAAAAAACCACATGTATATTTTAAATGTTTTTTTTTCCAAGTTTGGCACATGCTTTACAGCAGGTACATTTTTAACAGAAAGAGTTGTTAATTGCAAAGGTGGAGCACTGTACTTTCTGTACGATTATTTCCTGTTTACTTGGTGTAATCAATTAAGTATATTTTAATAATAATATCGTGAGTGAAGTTCAAAAGTTTTTAAGCGCAGGTAGGTCGCTATTTTGGCAATTGGTACTTCGATCTTTTCACTGCATCATTATTGGAGCATCTAACTGAGGTTTTTATTAGAATCAAGACTCTTCTATATTGACCTCCGTTCTTTGCCTTGGTTATTTTGTAGGCGCTCACAATGGGACCTATGTTTATATGCAATAACTCGAAGGTCACAATCAAAAAGTGAATAATTAATTTTGATTGGAGAGTGAAATTGATTGATTCTTTACGTATAAACAATATTTGTTTAACTCAAAGATGATGAAGGTTGCGTTTAAAGGTATGGTAGCCCTTTTAAAAGTCATAAATCTCGGTATAAATCAGCAGTTTATCGTATACGGTACCATGCATACACACACACAGTCACATTTTCACGAACCCTTTTCAATAGAAGCGAAAAACTATCCTTGTTTACATTCAATACACCCCATTTCGTAGCCACCATAATTATTCCACATTCATATACTGCTCCTGCTAGTGCACGATGCGTGGGTCAGCAGGTATTGTTCGCATCAATGCGTGCACTACGGTGTGGACAGCGCTCTTCGGTCTCCAGACTACGACCTGTCAAAAACCTCCTCAAAATGTAGCGATAGAGACATAGATGAAACAGAGACATCGATAACATAGATAAAGATGACAACTTAGACATATAAATAACATTGTATAAATAATGTGTTCGATTACATTACCTTCATTGACAGTGATATGCGATTACAGACCATAAAGCTAGTCACAATGACAACAAAATGTGCAAGCTTTGTTTTTGTAGCTTCATATCTTTTTACAAAAGATTGCAAGTTCAAACGGTCAACTTGACACAAAGTATGTTAATGGAAGTCATGAGTGTTTTACAGGCAAAATATTTAACCGATCTCTTTTTGCAGCCAGCGAGCGAGAAGCTCAAGAAAATGAGAGCCAATTGTGGTGAAAATCTAGAATGCGCTTGCTAACCTCTCTGAGTGCCAAGGGCTTCATTAAATTTATGATAACTTAAAAGGCTTTTTAAGGAGTGGTGTTGAATGCGTTATGCTTGAGCTGTTTACAAAGCACTTATATTGACGTTTTAAACTTAGCATAAGGCTCTTTTACAACAATGTTTTATGTACCTACGTATTCATATCAATATGTATTCTATTCTATACTCGGTGAATTCAGTGTTGGATTGCAAAAGCTCACCTGAGACAAGATTACAATAGTACCACATGAAAGGGAGGAACATGCTAATGATGCTAGCCTGGCTTCAAGGCGTTTGGCATGGTTTAAACCAAAAAATTAAAAAGAGTCGAGCTGCGGCAGAGTAATCGTTCTTGATTTCTTCTTCTCTTCTCCTTCTTCTTCTTCTTCTTCTTCTTCTTCTTCTTCTTCTTCTTCTTCTTCTTCTTCTTCTTCTTTGGCTCGTCCAAACATGTGAGACGGAATGAAACAGGAGGAGAAAGAGAAAAGGACTTTCTACTAGGCTAGGTGTTAAAACAATGAATTTATGATTTGTAAATTTTAGTTTGATTCGAGTTGAAACTAATTTTTAATGATTAATAATGAGGGTCAAAAGGGTTTTTTTAACATCTAGTACGAGACTCTATTTCTCAGGTTGGATTAAAAATTTCTAACAGTCTGGAAGCGAAGTTACGGTAGTCAATGTCATCGCGCCCAGACCGGAATGACACCGGTCAATCACTTGTCGAGGAATCTGGTGGCAAAATATGACCCCACAACAACGGCTCTATTATCATAACGATATATGATCTGTCCGCTGGGTCTTAACAGGGCCACCCCATGAGGGATGGTTTCATCCTCGTTCAGCCCCCTCTTACCCGCTTCCCCCTTTCACCATTTAAATCCCATTTCGCTTATTTCCAGCCCCCACAGCCCCCCCCCCCCCCCATTCCCTCAAACAACAACAAAAAAATAAAACAATAATTATTAACGAAAAAATCAGTATTAAAAGAAGTAATGATGATTAAATTAAGAAATTCAAATTAGATTTAAAACCAAATGGGAAAAACGGTTTGTGGTTTGAATCAATACCCATTAAATATTGCAACAAAAGAAACGACACAAATCATTGCAATCATTAATATGATGATGACAATTATGATAACACTTCGACAAACAAAGGCAAGACAGAGCCTGCGGGTTACATATCACGGGTCTGGTGTTAGTCACCCTCATCACCCGTGTAGTGCTTGACCCGTTCAACCTGCCAAAAAGTACAATTATATCGTGCACTATGAAAACAACCTTATTGATAATTAGAGACACATGAAATGTGTTCGATTACATTATTTTCATTGACAGAGATATATGATTACAGACTGTAAAAGGTCATTGATATAAATGCCATGAAAAGAGAGAGAGAGAGTAGAAAAAGATGGTAAACGTTGCAAGTTAATACGTTCAAGTTAGCACAAGGCATGATAACGGAATACATAGAAGAATTAAACACTATGTGAATCACGAAGTACACGTAAGTAGATTTCTATGCAAATGGATATTTACAGAATGTCAATACATTCAAAACGTGTAAATGATCGTGAAATATAGAAGAACAAATAAATGAAATGGTAAAAAAATATTATTTGTTCGTTGCATACATGTGTGTATATTGCTACACCCCTACGATTTGGTTAACATGAACCCCGTTATTCAAGATCTTTATTCAAGATATTATTGTGTTACATTCTGAAACAAAAGGAAATCAACCCTATGAGGTAATGCGTAATCTCCATACATAAAGTATTGAGTTCAGGTTATTGAATTTCACTTTTACGTAAACGGCGATATTTAACGTATTACATAATACTCGCACCCCTCAGGAAACGCATTGCTCGGAAAGAAGATGCATGGGGTCCATCATGATGCCTTCGCGAGACACCAAGAGGTCCAAAGAGGAGCTCACGGAACACGCAGTGGACTTCATCAACCAGTACTACACTCACATCAAGAGGTAAGAACCACCCTCCACGATCACTACCACCAAAACCACTACCACCACTACAACCACCACCACCACCACCACCAACACCACCGCCACCACCTCCACAACCCAGCACTCAGCACCACCACCATTTATACTAACATGACCGCGACCACCACCACTTCCACTACTATCATTTCACACCTGCACCCTGTTTCTTTAATGTCATGTGGCACGTAATTATGATTTGTATACTTTAATCCTGTACCAACCTTCAACCAAACCTAAACAAACGCAAATCCTAAACCTCAACGCCTTCACCGTCCTCCTCCTCTTTGCATTTCCCTCTCCCCCTCTCCCCCCCCCTGTTCTTCCTGTTTCTGCTTCTGTTCTTGTACCTCTTCCTCCCCATTCCTCACATTTTGTTTATCGTCTTCTTCATTTCACTCTTTTTCTGCTTTTCTTTCAATTTATCAGTCACATCTCCCTTGTATTACTTATGACAAATAATAAAAACCTCCAAGTTATGATTAGTTAAATGTTCACATGCTTTTAAAACTGCTCGTGACATTTACTGATGCTAATGGGCCTTTAGGAGTTAAATTTACATGTTTAGTTGGCCTAAACTCGATCCCAAAGTTAACCCCTCCATCCTCTTTCACCACAGAGCTGACACAACGGCGCACAAGAACCGGTTGGCTGCGGTCAAAGACTCCATCGAGAAGACTGGTACGTACCAGCTCACCGAGACAGAGCTGATCCTGGGCGCCAAGACCGCCTGGCGAAACGCCCCCAGGTGCATCGGCAGGATACAGTGGACTAAGCTACAGGTAAAGCGCTAAAACAGTACCAAAGTATGACAGCGTAATTATGACCCTAGCGGGGACTCTCGTTGGGAGTGGCCAACACTAGCCCGCAAGACAATGTCGGCGCATTGAAAGTCTCACTCGAGTGACGTTGTTTAGAAACAGAAATATGCATAGCTGAACTCGGAACTCTCTTGCAGTATCGCTTGCTTGCTTATTTGATTAATTTATCGACGGATGGATGACTCACATGAATGGTTGACTGACAGATTTTTTGATTGATTAATTGATTGATTGATTAATTGATTGATTAGTGATTGGATGGCTTGACAGATGAATGGATAAATGAGTGATGGATTGATGTAAGAAAGGAAAAATCAATCAATTAGTTATTGATTGATGGGTTGATGGATGGAGTAATTAATTGGAGGGTATGATAATTGATGAACATATTTATTAATGCCAGATCCATTAATTAATGGATCGATAAATGAATGTATTGCTGGATACATTTTGACATGTTGATAACATACATGTTGATAACGGATTGATGAATTAACGCATTAACTGCATATTTGCTTTGTTGATGGTAGAATAAATGAATTAATTCGTGACTGGATTGAATAATGGATGGATAAGAGGGTGGACTGATGGGTGGTATGTGGATTGATTACTCATTGATTGATTGATTGTTTGATTGATTGAATAAACATTGATTAATCCATATTGAATCATGAATGGATGGACTGAGATTGATTGATGCTTGGAATGTAGATATATTAATGGGTTATAATGGGTTATGTATAGATGGGTTGATGGATTGACATATTTTACGATTGATTGATTGCTTCGGTTTTTTTCATGCTTTCGTTTCTGATCGTTGTATTAGCAGCATGATTTGTTCGTGTGTACTTGCATGCGTGCTGACATGAACGGTTATGTAGGTGTGTGCATGGGTGCGGGTGAAAAATGAAGATGTATACCTCCTGAGTATTATTATGATAATGAATCATACGAGATATCCTACGTTCGTGTATTATTATGATTATGATTATTATTATTATTATTATTATTATTATTATTATTATGGTAATGAATCATACGAGATATCCTACGTTCGTGTGTACTTGCATGCGTGCTGACATGAACGGTTATGTAGGTGTGTGCATGGGTGCGGGTGAAAAATGAAGATGTATACCTCCTGAGTATTATTATGATAATGAATCATACGAGATATCCTACGAAATGCTAGACGGAGTTGATAATTTGGCATAGTTTGGACGACGTTTATCGACCAAAGTGCAAATTCCATATTATGTCGTGTGATCTTCAGACGACAGTCCGCCCCGCATGGACCATAAATATCACAGGAATGCAGTATTAAGTGCGTGGTTACGATTGCAAGCTTTCGAATCGGATTGGTTTCGTGAACTGTTTGTCACTGGGCATCGTATTTCGTACTGCCCAAATATAGGAACCCAAATATTGTCATTGCAGGTGGCATAAGCATAAATCACCGGAGCCACGTTAACTCTTAACGCACCAGTGATGTATTATCGCACAAGTAATTTACATAAATCCCAACCAGTAGTTGGTTTGGTAGACAAAGTTTTCAATGGGGAAGTACCATACGCTACAATTTCTAAAACTCGAACAAGGAGACAAGTCAGTAAAGTATGACAATGAAATAAATAAAAACTTGCGGATAAAACATTAAACTTATATAGTTATATGAATCTACCTGTACCTTGTATTTTGTATTCGCATTTCTATCGCCAACGTAGACTCTTGAGTTGTTATATTACATTCTCAGGAATCATTTTAAGCTTTCAATGTATTTCAAACACAATTATAATCAGACGCTTTTAAAATGAATAAGATCGTGATGGAAACGCAATTGTTATCCTTTAATACAATTCACATTAAGCGAACTTATAGACAACCATAAACAACGAATCAGATTTTCCAAACACAAACATTATCATGTCCTTCATTTTTGACAGGTGTTCGATGCCCGGAATGCCAATTCGACTCAGGAGATGTTCTCGGCGATTTGCAACCATCTTAGCTACGGAACCAACAAGGGCAATTTAAGGTAAGGAGCAGCTGATTTGCTTGCATTTCTTACATGTCTTACAAGCTTCGAGGAAGTGATGGCCTAAAACCCGTAGTGGCCGAAATGCTGGTTTTTGCTGCCGTGCGTGTTTCGTGTTGCCATGTGCGTAGGGGATGACCACGGAAAGCTATGACGAAAAATATGAAGTATGAAGAATATAAAGGTAAAGCCAGTATTCTGAATATACGTTGAACGCAAACAGTGTATTACACCTGCATTAAGTTTATGGGGCGCCAAAATGAAACAACCTGAAACCTTACTATTGATTCAATATGATTGATTTTGTCCTCGGAGTCACTGTGGTATATTGAGTTTGGCCATACAATAATGACAGCGAACAACTGAAATCACCCACTGATGTGATTCCTTGATGAAAATCAATGACTTTGTTTCAGCGTCAGCTGATTTAGTTTGCGCCCTGTAAAGTTAGTCTACGTTTAGTATGCGATTTCATTTAAACCACCTTTACGAATATTGGCCAATATGTTTTTCCCCATGTTAAAGAATGCAGAGTACCATGGTATGGTGTGGTACGTCGTTCCTCTGACTCACAGTCAGGAGGGTATATATGTTTGAACCCACAAACTGCCACTTATATTGTACAGAAACCATTGCTGCTCTATACCTAGGACATGCATAGTAGGACAGACATACACATGCAGGAACCTGGTAGGGTTCATCGATCCATTGAGCGGGGGATAAAGCAGAGAACCCTCGTGAGAAACAATGCTCACACTGACGGGTTTATCTCGGACATATAAGACCTTGCTCCGTTGCATAAACATTTCCATTAATGGTAACTCTGCCATCTATGTTAACTACCACGCTATCACCGCTTGGCAGCCATTCAAGCTTTCCATAGAAATTGCCACTGGAAGCAAAGTTACCACCAATGGTAAGTTTTATGTAACGGGGCCTTTATCATTGTTATTCATTTATTATTATTCCATCATCGTAACGTTGTTTAATAGTACCTGTTATCTACCGTTGCGTTCCCATCGCACGATTTCTCATCTGGTTCTCCTCGTCTGGCATTGCTTCAAGACTTTTGGACATGGCTATCCCAAAGTTAAAGATACGAGTCTCGTACGCACAAGACAAGTCACTCGTTCATTCTCTTCTTTTCTCTTTTCTCTCTCGAGCTGTAGAAAGAATTGAAAATGATTAGTCTTCTGCAGCCAGACCCGTTTATTGAACATTGTAAGTCGGATTGAAAAAAACACACCCAACAGCCTAAAAGCCAGGCTATCTTTTTCAAAGATTGACACGCAATACAATCCCGATGCGGACGTGATTCCACATAGCTTGCTCGAGTATTACAGGTACAGAAATGGCCCTTGTTTAGCCCTGCAATTTGTTAATGTCGTAATGTGTCGTGGTGTGTTGTCGTTAGTAGTTTTAGACCGGATTAGGGTCTCACCGGGATCACCACACAGAGCCACTCGCAAGAAGTAGAAGGACACGTTTCGTATAGTTTTATAGAAGAGTTTAATTCATACATCCGACGTGGATGTATGAAAAGAAAATAAAGTGTATGAGAGAAGAAGCGTTTCAAGTTACAAACGCGAAAGCAAAAGTTTAACTATACAGAACAAAGACAAAAAACAAAACCCTGTAAAGAACAAAGAGAAAGAACGGAAAGCATAATAAATACACTGCCGAAATTAACTTCACACATCTTTACAGACACTAATTCATATCCCAAGGTCAATTAAACAGTCATGATAATAATCCTACTATCTTTAACCCCAACGTAATCCTGTTCAATTAGGTTAATCCATTCACCTATCTTAATTAACTCAATACAAATTAGTGAATGCATTTCTAATATCCATTAGACCACATTTCTAATATTCATTAGAAATACAAAACCCATGATGACCTCTCCGTCAATAACAACCCTTGTTTCAACTCACGACAAATAACTTACCTATCTCACTCATATCAATATCTAATTGACATAAACCACATACAATTCAACCCCGTCTAAGAAATGTATACGTAAGGCAAACTCAACGCCTTCAATTTACATTCATTAAATTGTAACCCTCTAATACGCATATACAGTGCACTCACATCGCAATCAACAACATACATGTACTAAGAAACGGCAATGTATAAATATCAAAGTATCGTACCCCAAGCTGGACACGGGTACAGTGGACGACTACAGCGATGACCAACCATGCCAACTGAAATCGCTGACCGCCTACAGTGAAACAAACACATATACCATCTCAAAATATAATGCATTACGACCGAAGCTGACCTACAACATAATTAAGCAACATAAAGTTATTTTCAAATCATCAATCTATCCCTGGCAACAACACTAACTCTTGAAAGCGAAACATACCTGCCATAAGTGAGATTTCCTAACTTTACTCTCTACTCAATCTATTCATAGCGACAACCCTTATAAATCCAAGTACAACACCTAAATGTATATTTCATATACCCACAGACCTCCTTCGACGTCAGACCCTTCATCTAAGCTTCATTAGAGATATGGGAATAAACAATGCTGGAAATATAAGTCTACCCCTGCTCGACATTCAAAGAAATTAATCTCAACAAGCATCACAAGACTATCTCTAAATTTCCTCCTCAAGAAACACTATAAACCCTTGCAAAACATATACCAAAACATTGGGAAATATCAACTAATTATATAGTTAAACTATCATTTGATAAATCAAATCAATAATATAACTAAACAATTGAAACTTTGTGAACTTACAAGACTCTTCTTGCACATCCAAGGGACTGATCCTTTCCTCAGAAAAGCAAATTCAACAGTGAGGCACTGATTTTTGAATCATGCAACAATCCCTCCCGACTTCACATACAAGCTTCCACACGATATTCATCCACCCAAACATTCAGTTTACTGCGATATGTTTCCTTATTATAAGTTCCTTACATTGTATTTACTCCTACATAATATCCTGACATCAACAGAAACCTCTAAAAACTCAATCCTATTTTTATATTAATTTATAAAAACCTGGACTATTTTCTGAGGTGCAGAAATATAAATCAAAGCTCAGCTTGGGTAGCACTAAGGTTAGCGTGGTCATCTCAGTGGTCAACATCTGACAGACAGCAACAGGTGTGTCATCTTTCCTGACCTCCCTGACCCCTGGTCCCTAACCCATACACACAGCTTCGGACATTCAGCTCATGCCCCCCTGTACACATACCCTATGTAATGTAAATGTACTATGTTATACACACATACCCTACATTCACCCAATACATACTCTACAGTGTACTCATTTTTGACCCTCTGTCATTAACATGAATAGAAATGTCACAATAATCTCCCAGTCATCTTAATGGATTACACTTTTCCCCTTCGCTCCCAGAAGAGATAATGCCCCGTGTTTCTTTCGGAGAAATTTGATTCTGTGTTTCTCAAATCAAAATAGAGTCAGTGTGAAAACAACGTATCGCGTTCCAAGAGTTATTTTCTTTAAAGTTGATATTCATAGAAAATCCAAAAATATAGCGATCCATATATCAATGGAAAGCTGAAAGTGTGTAGAAGTCAAATTTATTCATTATTTCGCTTATAAAATAACACAAAAGAAATAAAAACAGTTTTTGTAACGCATCTCATAATGCTACGAACCCTGCCGTTTGCCGTCCGCGAAAAGACCGATTTATTGTGACGTAAGGTGAATGGGCACGTAAGCCATCTCCACCCGCTACATTACGTGTTTCATACGTATAGCTCTAGTATATCGTCCTGACTAAATATACCATTTAAGGCTATATTTCACTGTCTTTTAGATTTTTCTTGTTAGTAACATTTGAGTAAGTCTTGCACAAATCTAAGAAAAATAATCTCAGCAATAATAAAGTAAGAAAAATTAAAATATTCTGACCTTGATCGGGAGGTTTTACATTGAAATACGAAGTCGAGTCGACTGAATTTAATACGAGCTGTCGTTCGGAAAAGTTAGTTTTCTTGCACTTGTACGTTTTGTAGAGGTTATGCCATCTAACAACCTTTCAATGAAGGCTTACAGATATCTCAAATAAGGTTGATAGAAGACTTGAGATAACATAATCTAGATATCAAACACTCTATAGACCCATTTATATTTTTCTCGAAAGATTTGTTGACGTTCAACGTCATACATACTGCAGTCCGATTATGCACGCGCGCGTACGTCATGACTGCATATCGTATGGTATAGCCTTACTGGTGCATTCGCATTCCATGATTACAATGCATGCTTGCGATCGCACACAAGTGTACGTACACATGTATGGGTATTGCGCATTTTCCTTTCATCAACACTCTGCTCATCGTTGATATTTCTGCTCGCAACCTTCGACTGACAACAACTTTTGCATGTATGTACATTGTGTACTATACTTGTGGTCTCTTATTGCGCGAAATATAAACTGGTTTGTCAACATGAACGGTATCATAGTACATGTACATGTACATGTCTGCATCGTAGTTTTAATCTTATACAATTTCATCAGGATTGTTGACAGAACAATCGAGTCCTGTTCTTTTTTCTGTTTCGTCCCGACCGGTAGCTAGCTCGACTTAAGCGCTACTGCTATACGGCTACGCTGAGCTACTGCACGGATCGGGCCCAAGGTTATTGCAAACTCGCGCACTAAGTTTTGGAAAAAAATAAATACCCTCTATAAGGCTCTAGTCTAAATCATTTCAACTACATACCAATTTTCGGTGCTGTTTGGATCAATCCTGGCATGATCCTGGTTGCCCCTTGGCCTAGCATCCCCGTAGTTTTCCATTTGTAGATCTAGATCGACATCTTCTTGAAGTTCAGGTTCTGGTTCATGCCGGTAAGCAATATCTACAGCGTCCGTAACAACACCATTCGTATATACTCGCAGCTTGAGCCTGAGGAGCGTTTGATTCATCATCAAAATCTCCCACTTCACCTTCATCGATTTCACTATCTGGTCCACTACTAGAGCTAATACTCTCGTCTTCAAGTTCTTCTTCAAAATTGTCGATTTGAAAATCTAAATCGAGGTCCAACTCATCCATTGTTGAAGTCTAAAAAATAGTTCAGTTCGCGAAACGTAATTTGCTGTTCGGTACGTACACAAAAGCTGCACGTGACCGATTGTCAAATGAAATCATGGACATTCAGTTACGTCATGCATAGTGGCCTATTTTACGGGACGTAAATTGGGCAGATTTCGAGAGGGAATTTGAGTAGTTTTTGTTTGGATATTTCTGCGCTCCTGGTTTGTTTTAAAATTTGGGATTAGCGTTATAATGATCATCAAGTCATAAACTTTACAATGATATCAAATTCAACCGTATTTAAAACCAATGAATATCAACTTTAACTGTTCTGCGCTGGCCTCAGTTGAAGTTAATTCTATTGAGATATATTCCACCCACTTGTATGTACGTATGCATAAACATGATATTGAAGTAACAAATGGAATCAACTTGACCAGGACACGTCAATCAGTTCTCTTTGTATTACCAGGTGTAAACATTAACTAAAAGAGAGTTAACATATTTAAGAAATACAAACAATATACATGTATTACAATTCCCATTCACGTTCTTCTTGACATCGATGTTAAGAAATGTTAATGTCGTAATTGCAATGAAAAGATGATTTCAGGACTCTTCAGCAATGTTCTGGCATTTTTGCGCAGATGAAATTATCATTATGTTAATTTGATATGAAGCAACAAATTCCTTCCTAGGTGAAGCAAAAATCGTTTTAAAAAGTTGAAAATTCGTTGTTTCCCCTCCATTGTGTCTGGTCGACACGCACTATTGAGCCCTTAAACATAGCAAATACGAATCTTTTAAGACTGCCATTCCGTAAATACTTTAGTGAAAGCCCGAACTAGCAATCAACGAAATAAAAAAAAAAAATCTGCAAGAAACAATAAAACTAGTTTTAATCGGAGGTTACTTTGATCTGACCGATGTATCGATAAATGAAATGATAATTATATTTGATGGTACCATTTTGTAACTGCAACCAATCGAGCTGAATCCAAGTCTTTATTCGTCATATTCATACAAAGTTAACGATGTGCATAAACAATAAATTCACGGTATTTCTAGGAAAATGATGGCCTGTAAGTGCGACTACCTCTAACCTAACGTTCATTGTACATTAATCCCTTAAGCACCAGATATATTGTTGTTCTATGAGATTTGTGTATTTGTGTAATACCTGTGCACCAGTTAGCACCAAGTGCTTATAAAGGGTTAAAGTGTTCGGACTCTATGTATTTTGAATAAGGCCAATGATGAAATTAGTTTGTGGCCTTTCTATTCACGCTTGTTGTACTCTCGACCACGTTTGACATAGCGAACAGCAGTGAGGCAGAGAAACAATTGCCTGATATAATTGAATTTCAGACCCCCTCTCTCTTTTCTAAATGAAGTCTGCGGTTAGCAGTATATTCTTCTTGGAAAATGTTTACGTGTCGCTGATATTGGACTCATCAACTCAGCCTGTGTCTTGACTTACGCGGTGGTTGGATGAGGGGAGGAGGGGGGGGGGGGGGAGGGGTAACAATATTTGGATAGAGCGTAAATGTGGGAAAGGCAGAAAAAGATAGATAGATGGAAATGTAGAGAGAGAGAGAAAGAGAGGGGGGGGGGGAGGTGTGTGTGTGAGGGGGGGTGGGGCACGTGCATTAAGTAACGTATTCTATCAAGTGAGAAGGGGAGAAGGGAGAAGAATAGAGCAAGCGAGAGAGAGAAAGATAGATAGAGAGAGAGAGAGAGAGAGAGAGAGAGAGAGAGAGGAAAGGGGGGGGGGGCGAAGGTAGTTCAGTCCAGGCTTCGAGGCTCAAACTGGATGAACTTGACCAGAGACGACACCTCAAAGGCAGCGCCCAGCCGGAGGTCAGATATTCTAGGGAATTTGATAAAAATACATATAAACCAAAGCAATGTCCAAAGAAACAACCGCACATTTAGGTCGTGCAAATCTTGAATCAAAGAAGGTCATAGGTGATCGATGGAGCGATGTGATATGAACACGTGTCATTCCTTTACGCCTGTCTTTCTTTCTTTTGCACGTGTTGTATTAGTCGTAAACCTTGCCCTTTATTGCTATTGCCGGGCGTATCCATATTGAGCCTACACATATCGTGAATATAATCGATGGGACTAATACGTGGGTGTAAGTCGTTAGCCGCTCCTTCTTATTGCGATTTGTAAATTAAAAAAAAAATCGAACATTATTACTCAATATTGGTAGACATGTCTTACAATATCACATTTAGCAAGATACAAAACGCATATGAAAAATGTGGGGGAAAAAGTGGGAGAGAAGATGCAATTGTATATTTTGCTGAGAGAGAGAGAGAGAGAGAGAGAGAGAGAGAGAGAGGGGGGGGGGGGAGAAGGGGGGGGGGGTGAATCCGCGCCCATTCCCTTTACTAAGCAAGAAGTAAAGACGCAGTGACTTCGTAGTCATGAAACGAGGACAAGAACCTCGTACGCCCTTCACGGTACACAGCCTTTTCTCCCTCCTTCAAGGGTTGAGAGGTGAAAGCCAATGACGTTTTACGGCATGCTTAGCCTCAAATGAAACCCAGAGGGAGCGGGAATGGGAGAAAGGGAGATAATGATAGAGAGAGAGAAAGAGAGAGAGAGAGAGGGGGGGGGGAGGGAGGGAGAGAGAGACAAACAGACAGAGGAAGGGAGGGAGGGAGAGAGAGAGAGAGAGAGAGAGAGAGAGAGACAGACAGACAGACAGACAGACAGAGAGAGACAGATAGAGAGAGAGAGAGAGACAGAGAGAGAGAGAGAGAGAGGTATGGAGATGTATAGGTGGTCGTTCTGCGTCATCGCATGACCTCACATATTTGTATTTTTTTATGTATCATAAATATGTATCATAGAACACCCATCATTTGAGATGCAAAGGGGCGACATTCTTATTCAACGTGCCAAAAGCTGCGAAACGAGTTCGGCAGTTTTTGCACGTATCCTATGATGTTACGTCATTACGTCTTTTCCACCTTCATTATCGAAAAAAAAACACAAAGCATAGTGATAAATACACCACAGTCAAAAATCACACAAAACCGCTTGCTTCAATCCCACTACAGTGTGTCAACTGAAGCGATCCATTCCAGCAATTCCTCTCCTTCAATTTATTAATTCATCTGCCCATACCAGACAGAGCTATTAAAGTAGCTGAACCATTCAACAAGATGACCGTGTAAATAGGTTAAATAGCCTATATTTAGAACAATACCAATCATCAGAATCGATTAACAATAAGTCTCATTTCTGAGCGAAACGCCTAACCTACAATAACAAAGCTTTGATTTAACGCTGCCACAACAAGTCGAAAAAGGGGCGAACCGAATTCAAGGAATAACACAGCGGTTATTACACAATCGTTGATAATAAAATTGCTTTTATAAGCGTTCAGAAACAAATTGCCCATTCCTCACGTCGCAAACGCATTCCATCCCCGCCTCCTCTTTAAAGGGATAGTCCATCCTGAAGTCAAGTTGTTTTCAATATAAGCAGAAACATAAAAGAAATATTTCAGTGAAAGTTTGACGAATATCCGCCAAAGGATAAGATAAAAAATGTTGATTTTGTGACGTCACCTTCGAGGTGCTCTCTCATGTGTTGTGTGTCGTATGACTCCATAAAGTTTTTGATGAAGTAATATTGTTGTTATAGAGGTATGTTTGTAAAAGCATTTTTCTAATGGTGCATCAAAATGCACAGGTAAAAGTTTGCATATTCTTTTGAGAAAATCGACATTTAACAAAAAATGGTACACAATGTATAAGAGAGCATCTTGCACTTGGCGTCAAAAATCAAAAATCAAAACATTCGTAACTTTCTTATCCTTTGACGGATTTTCATTAAAGCTTCACTGATATGTTTCTTTTATGTTTCCGCTTTTATTTAAACCAACTTAATTGCAGGTTGGACTATTCCTTTAATCGCTTTTAGGCTGCATATCCCAAATGGTTGGTTTGTTCTTTGCTCTGCGGACGTGGCCTTCGTGCAAAATAAAGTTCTTTTTAATATGAATACGAATGGGATTTGTTTGAATCAACACGGGTTGCCGGTTCATATCTGCTGTTCCTTCCCACCATCCCAAATAAACACCGTTGTTGTTCTTCAGAGACAATCCTGTCATTATCTGAGCAGGTGTAGGGTCGACCGCCGGTGCTATAAATCACCGATTCTAATCATTCTAGGAGATTAAGAGGGGAAGGGGAGGAACGTCGCGCTTTGATGCGCCATGTTACACACTCTTCAATGGATGGACTATGAAACAAACAAAAAAATCATATCAAATTCATGTAAGGTATTTCTGCATGTAATCCGCTAAAAATCTATGGATTTTGTCATCTTTCGCCAAGGAATTCGCCACACAGCCGCCCAATACCAAAGTGTCGGTATTGACAGATCGAAGGAAACAGTATCGCGCCAAACCGCCTGAAAACGACTTGTTTTTCACCATTTTCAATTATTTCCGCGCCGGGTTGTGGGCGGAGGGGCGATCAAGTTTGGTCCTCCTGCGATTAGCCCTCTTAAAGACTGGGTAGTCATTTTGCAGGTCAACAAAATATATAAACATTTTTCGCTGCAGTCGTACAGTCCCACGTCACAAACACCCAGTAGTAAGCTGACTTACATGTTGTTGGGCATTTAAATCAACGCTGTTAAAAAGTAGGGTCTAGCGCTCGCAAAGTTAGACACTTCCACCTTTTCATTATAGTGAGGCGGATAAAAAAGTAAAGAATTATTTATTGAAGTGTTTGGATTAAATACATTAATACTACCTGGTAACAGGCTCCCTAGGGATATACTGGGTACATGTAAACTGTAGTTCTACTAGAGTATACTTGGCATATTTATAGTAGTTATTAAATTGGCATTGATTGGATCCGCATTTATCATTTAGTATTTTACAACTTGTTCAGAACTTGGCAAATGTTAACATTCGTAAGGCTTTGATATTGAATGATTGAATGATGCTTATGAATGTGTTCTGTGATGATCTAAATGATAAATTGGTCTCGATTGGGCCTACGTGCTATACATGGATATAAATTTGACTGACAGGGCAATACTTGAATGGGCATCAAAGATTTAAAGCTCAATATTCCGACCCGGGGTGTTGGTATTCATCTTGGTGTTTTGTCTACGTCATGGGTAGTTGGCTGGATCTGACCTCAGGGCCTGCGCGTGTATTTCTAATTGCTCCCATTCACACATATGGCATGACAACACTCTCGACCATCAACGCTGAACCCCCATTAACCCTTTGTGTTCTAGACAAAATAAGGATATGTATGTATAACTTGGGAATAAATTCACGCGTGACTCGCGAAGAGTTGATACAGTAATCAATAAAGGTGTGGAGCATAGGGCGGAGTGAAAGAAGAGGGATGATTGCCGTCATTCAGTAATGTGCCTGCTCGCTTAACCATCCCGCTACCAAGTTTTGGAAAGCACTAAATGATTTCCTCATTCAATGCTCGTATTGGATCGAGAGCGTTAAAGACAGATCAGCCCTTCTGTAGCTCAAACAGAGTTTGGTAAAAAAAAACCACACACACACACACACACAAGCAAAATGGAAGAAAACAATTTGAGCGGAATGACATTGATCTTAAGGTTTCGAGTAGGTTTTGGACGGGTCGTCCGAAACGTCCGTGGTTCTTATGGCCTAGAGACCGTAACCGTACTCGGCATACATCACGCTTCTTCGCTCGTTGTGTCCGTGGTAATGTAGGTATTGCGTGCAATCGAGCTCCGCGCCGCAGACCGCTGCAATATAGTATACATGTATAAATGTAAACTATTTTCGCTTCGTTTCAAACGTAAACAAGGATAGTTTTTCACTTTTCCTGAAAATGTTCGTGAAGATATGACTGTGAGGTTTCATTAACGTCATTGTTAGGGTATTCCGCTGAGTCCTGCCTAGTTACATGACTTTTGCATATGACATCGGAGTGCTATGTGATGCGTATTGATATGATGTACATCACGAATTCGCAAACTATTCAATGTAAATATTTATCATATCTGTTTAGATATTTGCCCATAAATGTTTCAACACTCGCTGAATCCCCGCTTCCCCAAAATGCATCCAGATCACAGTGCTTGACATGGCATCATTAAAAGAAGAAAAAAGTCTTTAAAACATGGTGTCCCATTTGCAAAGGTCATGAAACTCGGCGGGAATCAGCATTACACCCTTACGATAGCGTGTGTAAAATCTCACAGTCATACACTCAAGAACTTTTTCAGGAAAAAGTGAAGAACTATCGCTGTTTACGTTTAAAACCAAGCGGCCGTAGTCTTCATTCACAATCGTATTGCCCCTGCCGTCTATGCGCAGTGAGGGCATGCTCCCATTGAACGCATGCAATGTCGTGCGGACCATAACGTGCAGCGGTCTCCCGTATTTATTGTTTGGGACGAACCAGCCCAAAATCTCCTTAAAATCTAGCAATCGCTTTGATTTTGCTTACAGTCAGTCTCTAGTTTTATATTTTTGAGGGAAGTTCTGATACAGTATCTTCTTCCATTGTTCATGTTTCTTTACAATTTTTTTTTTAGCTGCAAAAGGGTCACCTGTCTTTGAAGATAGACATTGAATAATGCATATATTAAAACTGAACGGTACCGTTCTGTGCATAGATAACCATAGTTTAACAAAAGTACGTTTACGTGGTTGTAGACAATAAGAACTTACCCTTCCTTTCTTTCTTGGTGTTGCTATGACATTTCTGATGTCGGAACGATTATTCCAATTTAAGATAAGACCCTACATTAGATAAAACGAATAATTGTTGGCAGAATATGGGAAAAAACAAGGACATCAAATCCTATTGGGTGTTTTCTACAAAAATACGCGCAAATCATAAAAAGAAGCACTGTATGTGACACAAGAAGAGTGGAATAAATGATTTGGGCTAATTTTATTAATTTCATATATATTTCAGTTTTAAATATTGTAACGGAACTGGGTTTTCCTATTTCCGTCTATGAGGGATCTTTTGTGGATTATTTTTGTAGACCAACACCACATGTATTCCTGACAGTCACCTGCATCACGCTCTCTAACAACAAATAAAGACACGGTCACGCCAGTGAATTATGTTGAATACGAAGTCATTGGTTTTACTTGCCTTGTATATCCGAGAGACAGTTTCAGTTATAATGCAGAACAATTCTTATTCAAATCCCTCTCCGCCGTCGCCTAGCTGACTTGCGATACCCCCCGAGTCTCTCTCTAGCTCTACAGGCGCCGCCCGGACACGTCCTAACCTGCTTGTGTCTACATTCTAACTCCCTTCTCTCTACTCCCGGCCTACGCACCAAACCCAAGCGTACGTGTTACTATGCCCGTGCGTAATCCAATACCCGTGTGTAATTTGTAACTCCTTCGCCCAGTACGGCGAATGCACACACTTCTACATCATTTCGTGACATAGCCCCTCCCCAAGACTAGTCAGTCCCTGACTAGAGGCTGATTGTACACATTAAAACAACGAAATGATTGATGAAATATATCCAAAGTTTAACAAAATAATGTAATAAACAAGGCTTTAAAGAGGCGTTTACCCCTCTCGAAACAAACGAAGGACATGCTTTGTTTCCCCGTCAACTGGTAGCGTCAGCCTTTACCCTTCATGCCGTTAGCTCCAAAACATAACATTACAATGCAGTAAAAACATGCGTTACATAGCAGTTAAAACATAACTGCCCCAACAGACAAACAGCTATTTACAAAAATTACTCTATCCCTACCAGGGATAACAAAATGACAGTACATCCTCTTAAGTAACTATCTCCACCCTGTTGGTAAGGAATGTATAAATCAGATACCGTGTAAAACTACTAAGTTATAAGTTACCACTAAAGCACGTACGGTCAGTATCAAAATACAAGTCATCTTTGGCAAATCATTGGCACTTTTGGCAACTTTTGGTCGGAAATGAGGTATTGACATCATATAGTACTTGACATGATGGATAAAATATTACAAAAAAAAAACAAAGCTCTCTTATTAGCAGTTCATACAATTGAATACAAAACTGTTTATAATCATGAGGTATCTAAATTCTCTGGGTTTCGTCCACCCCGGCGACGACGTCTACGCAAAACTCGGTGCGCGTTTCCCGCTTGGAGCTCACCATCCCTCCGTGGTAGGTAGTCTCGTTGATGGTTTCCGTGATCTTTTTGACGCGACCCACCAGTAGTTTGGCCAGCTCATCCTGGGACATCTGCTCCTTGGCCACACCTCCCTCGACGCGGTGCAACGGGGTAGGGCGTTGAGGCCCTTGGCTGGTTCCCGCCCGCAGGAACACGACCTCGTACCTCCTTTCCCGGCTCTCCTCCCAGAGTTTTTCCCCCGCGCGGAACACAGCCTGGGAGGACTGCTCCCCAACTTGGACCCGCTGATTTTGAAGCACGGCCGTAGCAGATAGCTCACCCACCGGGCGGCCAATCTGGACGCGTCGGATCTCCGGGACTATAGCTTCTTCCTCGTCGGTACGGCCTACCTCAACGTCGTCTCCCCCGGCCGCGTATGCCTCAACTTCCTCTTCCGAGTCTGAGGCCTCAGACTCCTCCGGTTTTATCATCGCCAACATTCCTCGCGGCTTGCCGCTTGTTGGTTGTATGATGGGAGACGGCCGGCTCATCATAGCAGGTTCTACCTCCTCCCTCGTCTCCGGCGACACGTTTACCTCTATTTCAGGAAGTGGCCCGCTTTCCTGCGGCTTTTCCTCGGGGCGGGTGATGGTGCTCTGGATGTGTCGTTTCACCACTGGGGATCTAGAGCGGCTGTCACCTCTGCGTCGCTTGGGGCTCCTTGAGCGCCGTCGGTCTTCCCTGCGGTGTCCATTAGGGGGCAGGGCTTCACGTGGATATGGGTGCTGCCGCCGGTAGTGGACCAGGAGGTTATCCCTCCTAGTAAAACGTCGTCCGCAGTTCTTGCAGCAATGACCTCCTCTCCGCTTATGTTCGACCTCTATATGCCGGTCCAGGCTGCGTTGGTGGTTGAAATAGCGCTGACAGGTGTAGCACTCGACGGTGTTTTGCTCGTGTCGGGGCATTCTATTTAATGATCTGTATGAAAATACAAACACCGGGACATGTTGGGTTAATAGGTGAGATCTGACGTGCTTCTCAACATGCAGTGACTATTTACATTATTTACATCGTTAGGAGACAGTACTCTCATGTACGTCACATCAGGGCTCATCTGCATATCTACGAGGTGGTCTTCGAATTCTATGAGGGTTTCGTCTTGTTAAAGGGGATCGTGCCGACATTGAGGAATTGGGGTCTTCGCCCTGGCCTTCGCTTTCGAGCTCGTTAGGCTCCGGTTGATCCTCTGTTCCTATGTCAGGCCCTTCTTCCGGTTGAGTTGGAAGCTCGTGACGATCCTGCCCCTGTGAAAGGGCGTCACTGCCTCCGCCAGCCTCTTCTACCCACGAGTGTAGAGTTTCACCAGAATACGGCTTCAATCGGTCGACGTGTACCACTCTCTTTTTTGCGTTTTTCCGCTCTTGGATTCTGCAGGTCACATCTGATAATTTGTCGATAATCAGATATGGTCCATGCCATCTTTGTTGCAGCTTTGGGGATACCCCTTTTGTCTTGGCAGTGTTATGGAGCCAGACGAAATCACCGATTCTGAAACTGCTCCCCTCTGCTTTCCGGTCATATGTCTTTTTCTGCCGCCGTGCACTCTCCGCCATGTTGTCTCTGGCTCTTTGGTGGGCCCTTTGCATCCCCTTCCTCAAATTGTAGGCAAAGTCTGTTTCGGGATAGGAATCGACCACTTCCCCGAGGTTGCCGGCCTCCATGGTGAGGTCAATGGGCAATGACAGCTCCCTGCCCAACATTAACATGTTGGGGGTTTCTCCTGTAGACTCCTGGGGGGCCGACCGGTACGCGAAGAGGGCCAGTGGGACCTTCAAGTCCCAATCTCGTTGCCGGTTGTGCGGTTCTATCATCATAGACACGGTAGTGATAAGGGTATGGTTGAACTTCTCTATCAAGCCATCCGATTTAGGATTGTATGGGGTCGTCCTGGTCTTGTCGATGCCCAGGATGTCACACATTTCCTTAAAAACTTGGGACTCAAAGTTGCGCCCTTGATCTGAGTGTAGCACAGTCGGCACGCCGAAGCGACAGGTAAACTCGTTGACAAACTTCTCTGCAACGGTCTGTGCTGTCTGGTCTGGTATGGGGTAGGCTTCCATCCATTTGCTGAAATAATCCCCCACTACCAGGATGTACTTATTCCCTCTCTCTGTCTCGGGTAAGGGGCCAACAACGTCCAGGGCCACTCGCTCCATCGGGGCACCTACGGACTCTTGCTGCAAGGGAGCCTTTCTCTTCTTGAGTGGGGTTTTTCTCCGGGCGCACACATCACACTTGCGGACTACGGAACGAATATCTGCATCCATCCCGACCCAGTAGAATCTCATGCGGACCTTGCCCGTCGTCTTCTTCATTCCCAAGTGGCCGCTAGACTTTCCGCCATGTAGCTCCTGTACTACCTCTTTTCTCATTTTTTCCGGTAGGACGACATGCCACTTGGTCTGGTCTCCTTCGTCCGATTCCCATTTCCGGTACAGGACTTCTTGTTTTACTTCTAGCTGATCCCACATTCTCCAGTAAGACTTGTCCGCACTTGCTCTAGAAGACATAACAGACCAATCCGGTCTGCCCATTCCTTGTTTCTTTCTTTCGATGATCCATCCGATGGAGGGATCATCGGCTTGCAGTTGGCTTAAGGTGGTAGTGTCGACTGCTGGTTCCACTGTGACGACCTTTATTTCCGCCGAATTCTCCGGCTCTACGTCCACCTTTGGTTCCATCTTACTCTCCGTCCCAGTCGAATCTCTCTCCACCGAGCCACATTGTTTACAATCCGTGCATGGTCGTCTGGATAGGCTATCGGCGTTAGCATGTGATCTCCCGGCACGATGTATGATCGTGAGATCATACTCGGCAATCACTTGCAACCACCTCGCCATCTGACCTTGGATATCCCGGAAGTTGAGGAGCCAACGGAGGGCCCCGTGATCGGTCCGGACTGTCAACCTTTGTCCATAGATGTATTGCCTGAATTGTTTCAAGAACACCACAACAGCTAGAAGTTCTTTCCGTGTGGTGCAGTAGTTTCTTTCAGCTTTGTTGAGTGTTCTGCTTGCATAGGATATGACCTTCTCTTTGCCATCCTGTACTTGGGATAAGACGGCTCCAATGCCGTAATTGCTGGCATCGGTGTCCAGGATGTACTCTTGCTCGGGGTCGGGATAGGCCAAGATGGGTGCTTCCACCAACCGCTTCTTCAGGTCCTGGAACGCCGCTTCACAGTCGTCCGTCCATGTGAATGGTTGGCCCTTCTCCGTTAGACGATGCAGAGGCCTAGCGATGTTGGAGAATCCGGCGATGAACCTACGGTAGTACGAGGCTAGCCCAAGGAAACTTTGCACCTCTTTCACACAAGCAGGGGTCTGCCATTCCTCTACCGCCTTGACCTTCTCCGGGTCAGTCGATATCCCATTACCGGATACCACGTGACCAAGGTAGAGGACGCTTTCTTTGAAAAGGTGACATTTCTTGGCTTTGAGTTTCAGTCCTGCCTCTCGTAGGCGCTGAAAGACTGTGCCCAGTCGACTCAGTTCATCTTCTACCGTCTTGGCATACACAATGACATCGTCCAGGTACACCAGTAGAGTCTCCCAATGTAGCCCTGCCAGCACACGCTCCATCAGCCTTTCAAACGTAGCAGGAGCCCCACTGAGGCCGAAGGGCATCACCTTCCAGCAGTACAGGCCTCCTCTAACAACGAAAGCTGACTTTTTCCGGGCCTCCTCTTCCAGCTCCACCTGCCAATACCCCGAAGCCAGATCCAATGTCGAAAACCACCTTGACCCGCCCAGGGCGTCCAATGAATCATCGATTCGGGGAATCGGGTAGGCATCTTTAATGGTCAGATTGTTTAGTCGTCTGTAATCGACACAGAATCGCTTGGACCCGTCCTTCTTTTTCACAAGGACTACATTGGAAGCCCAGGGGCTATCTGAGGGCTCTATCATGCCATTGTCCAGAAGCTGCTTTACCTGGCGGTCTATTTCTGTCTGCTCCTTGGGTGGGAACCGTCGAGGTCTTTCCTTGATTGGTGGGTGGTCTCCAGTATTGATCCCATGGCGGACCTTGTCCGTCCGACCAATGTCTGCGTCTGATGTTGCGAATATATCCTGGTAGTCACATAGTAACTTGGCAATCTTGCTGTGATGAGTATCCTCTACCCCTTGTTTGCTCCGCTGATAGAGATCTATTAGATGGTCAGGTATTGGGGCCTTGTCCTTACCGTCTATTTCGTTGTCGTGGGTGTCTTCAATGTCAACCTCTGATACCGGGGAGATATACCCTGCCAGGGTACCCTGTTTGATGACACAGTCTATCTGGCCTGGGTTAAATATCCGGACAGGGATCTTGTCATCGGTGGACTCCACAAGCACCCGGGCCACCAACATCCCCTTCCGGGCCAATTCTCCATCGTTGACGGGCTCTACGATGCCGACGCCGTGTATGTCTCTCCTGGACTTCACTTGACCCGTGATCAGTACCTCGTGACCCGCTGGGACTCTCGTAGTCTCTCCTACAAGCACCCTGGCGCAAAACGTCCCTCCTTGGCCATCGGTACATCTAATTTTTTCTCCGTCCAGGTTCAGCTCCATTCTTTTGAGGTCAAGACTTGCGCGGTTTTGAAGCAGGAAGTCCATTCCTAGGATTCCGTCTAGTTTATTGGTGTTGCCGAATACCACCTGTAGAGAAGAGATCTGGGTCCCGACTCGCAGCTCGACCGATCCCCTGCCCAGTGTATCCAGTTGACTACCGTCTGCATTACGCACGCCTAAGTCACTGGTCCTCAGATGTGGTCTACTCCCTCGAGCGATGCGGTAATACAAGGCTGACGACAAAATTGTATCCGTTGCTCCGGTGTCTACCAACAGCCTTGCATTAACGCCCCGTACTCCCACATCGACAAATAGCCCACTGCGGGCTCGATTTGGGTCTATTCTAACTGTTGGTTGTGTCGTGGGTTTCGATTGAATCCCTCCTATTGTCTCTGTGTCTCGTATTGGCCCGGGTTTTGGTCCGGCCGTCCACTGGGCCCGGTGGTTGGCCGATTTCCGTTTCCCATCCATTGTTGTCCCTCATTCCTTTCTCGTCTTTTTGGACACTCCCTTTTGAAGTGGCCTTTTTCCCGACAGTAGAAACATTCGTCTTCAGGCGTCGCTGATCTCCGTCTCCATGGGCCTTGCCGTCTCCATGAAGATGGCCTCTCGTGGTTCCCTCTGTCCCGGCTTTCGAGTTGTGCCTTGAGCTGCTTTATCTCTTCCAACAACTCTGTGGAACTTGCCGATGCATCCCCCTCCACAACTCTCGACTGTTTGTACCGCCGTCCCGTTCTCTGTTCTTCAAGCCTGAAGAAGTTATCTGTAGCCAGTGCTGCTTGTATGGCCTCGTCGAGAGTAGCGGGTTTTGAACGAAAGACGCCCTCTCGTATGGATTGGTCTTCGATTGCTTCCGTGAAGTGTGTCCTTGCCAGACGATCCTGTGCTTCCTCTGGTAATTCCGGATAGGCAAGCATGGATAGCTCCCCAATGGCTTGACCTAATTCTTGGATGCTCTCCCTGGGGCCCTGACGGCGATACCGCAATTCCAGTAGGTAATTCTCAGCCATTTGCCCTGGCCCAAAGCGCTTCTCCAGGAGCTCCACCAGCTTTCGATAGGTCAGATGCGATGAATCACTGGCCCTGATCCCCAGGGCCTTCAGGGCAGGCCCCCTGAGACTGGCAGCTAGAAAGATCCTCGATTGATTATTGTCCCATTCGTTTGCCGCTTTACAAGCTTCAAAGTGGCTGATGTACTCATGCCATGGAGTTCTCCCATCAAACCTGTCAGGTATGATACTTGGCTTCGAGGATGTCCTGCTGGCTGAATTTGCCCGGAATTGTATAGGCCCGCTGCTGAATGCCCCAGTTGCCCTGTCGTCTGCATTACATGTACTACCTGTGGGCTTATTTCTGGGCACCTCTATATGTCCCTTTTGAAATGATGGGACAAATCTGGATTCGTCGACTTCCTGTCTTTCTTCTGGGTGTGCCATTGCTCCTCCTGCTAGTGTCCTTCCATGTTGAACTGGCCTGAAACCTGTTGATGTTTTGTCGGGAACCCATCTCACCCGAGGATTATCTTGTTCCGGGGCTATCCCGCCCATGGGGTGCTGCTGTGTTACTGTTTCGTTTATTTCTTGTGAAGGTGGGGACGAAAATTCCTCTGTTATAGTTCTTCTTGGTGTCTTGGTGACCTCCTCCAGTCCTGGACTGGTCACCGGGGATTGCTCTATTTCCAGATGTTCTAAACGCTCCCTCAGCAGGCGATTCTGCTCCTGCAACATTTGATTTTCCGTACGTGAATGTTGTAGTTCTTCATCTCCCCGTTGGACCTCCGCCACCAGCATATCCAGCTCGGCATCCTGATCCAACCTCTTTCCCTCCATCATGGACTCAGTGTATTAAAAACTCATGGGTTTACCTGCACCTGTTAATCAATTCCTTTCTAAAATCTGTGCAAAACCTTCCCACCAATTATCCAGACAACTTTGTTTTCCTTTGAGATATCAGTAATTTTACTTATATCTGTGAACTACAACAAACGAAAATACCGCAATCGTTTTATTTAAATACCAACATTGTAGACGTTCATCCGTGACGGCTCTATAACCACCGTGGTTGTCCTTATATCCCTGCAGGCGATGTAGGCATTCGTGTGTATAGAAGGCACCACAAGCACTGCAGGCGCCGTATACAATCTCCCTGCAGGCGCTACTTTAATTATTGAGGGCACTGTAGGCATTCACACGTGATGGCACTACAGGCATGCATGCCCTATGATTACCCTGCAGGCGCTACTCTTCACTGCAGGCACTGTAGGCATTCACACGTGATGGCACTACAGGCATGCAGGCACTATGGTTACCCTGCAGGCGCTGTACACTTTCCCCTGTAGGCGTTAAACTTTTCACTGCAGGCGCCCTGCAGGCGCTATTCATTTTACACTGCAGGCGCTAGACTTTACACTGCAGGCACCCTGCAGGCGCTATACACTTTCCCTGCAGGCGTTAAACTTTTCACTGCAGGCGCCCTGCAGGCGCTATTCATTTTACACTGCAGGCGCTAGACTTTACACTGCAGGCACCCTGCAGGCGCTATACACTTTCCCCTGCAGGCGCCCTGCAGGCGTTAAACTTGTCACTGCAGGCGATGTGTCGTTAGAATTATTCTGAAGTTAGTTAGCGTGAGCATAGTGGCTTTTTAGCTGATAGTCCACGCAATCCATCCCACCGCTGCCACCAATGTAACGGAACTGGGTTTTCCTATTTCCGTCTATGAGGGATCTTTTGTGGATTATTTTTGTAGACCAACACCACATGTATTCCTGACAGTCACCTGCATCACGCTCTCTAACAACAAATAAAGACACGGTCACGCCAGTGAATTATGTTGAATACGAAGTCATTGGTTTTACTTGCCTTGTATATCCGAGAGACAGTTTCAGTTATAATGCAGAACAATTCTTATTCAAATCCCTCTCCGCCGTCGCCTAGCTGACTTGCGATACCCCCCGAGTCTCTCTCTAGCTCTACAGGCGCCGCCCGGACACGTCCTAACCTGCTTGTGTCTACATTCTAACTCCCTTCTCTCTACTCCCGGCCTACGCACCAAACCCAAGCGTACGTGTTACTATGCCCGTGCGTAATCCAATACCCGTGTGTAATTTGTAACTCCTTCGCCCAGTACGGCGAATGCACACACTTCTACATCATTTCGTGACAATATGTATGATTGATATATTGGTAACACTGTATCAATGTGATAGTCATTGACTGTATATGTCCTTACGCGAATGTTGCAAGCCGATTCTTTCAAACTGATTCAACAATTAAAATAAACAGAAAGAGAGAAAAAGAATTACAAGATTTCAAGTTTCAAATTTGTTTTTTATTCAATTCATCATGTAAAAACAACATACAACAACATGAATAATTCGAAGCAGAAACACAAGATTAAACAGCGTACAAAAGGGAAAAAATGTATATGAGAATGTGCAATCAGCAAGAAAGAACATAAATCCTTATCAATTAACCTTTGGAGACATAACGGAAATTATTTTGAAAGTGCTTAATTAAAATTCAAAAGTTTAGATTGCCGTTTAAAGGTGTTTGACATTGGTTTTGATTCGACATGAGTAGG
>OZ022583.1:6444865-6449865 GCA_963669155.1 Arbacia lixula | reverse complement strand
AAGTTGTTGCAAAAAACGGAAGTCACACCTCCGTTTTCCTTTTTTTTTTTTTATCATTCCATTCTTTAATTTGTTTATTCTTCCATCTTACCCTCTCCCCACCACCTTTCGTCGCCCACACCCATCCTCGCACGCTTTCTCCTATTTCTCTCCGTCAATCATTATTTGCTCTCTTCCCATTTCCCTGTCTATTCTCCCTCTATTTCCACCCTAACCATTTCCCTCCTCTTTCGTGCTTTTTCCTTCCTCATCCCCTTGTCCCTTATTGACTCATACTACCCGTTTCCACACTTCTTCTCCTTCCCATCCATCTGTTTTCGTTTCCTTTACTCCACATACCCTCACCCCACTTATTCGTCTCTCTCCCTGATATGGCCCACTCCCTGTTTTCTCTCTCTCGTATCCTTCTCCACCCCGTCCACCTTAAATAATCCACCCCCCTTTCTCAACTCCACCCTATACAATTCCCATTCCATACACTACACACGCACCCTCCCTCCCCTTCTTCGACTCCACCCTATCCCCACTCTTCCACCCCCTTCCTCGACTCCACCCCTTCCATCCCTCATACATTTACCCCTCCACCCCTCCACCCCTCCACCCCTTTTCCCCTCCCTTCCACCCCTTCCTCGACTCCACCCCTTCCATCCCTCACACATTTACCCCTCCAACCCTCCACCCCTCCACCCCTTTTCCCCTCCCTTCCACCCCTTCCTCGACTCCACCCCTTCCATCCCTCACACATGTACCCCTCCACCCTTATCCCTCCCCTTCCATACCCACACCCTTCCTCCTCTTCCTCGACTCCACCCCTTTTCCCTCCCCTCCACCCCTTCCTCGAATCCACCCTTTCCACACCCCACACATGCACCCCTCTTTCCCGACTCTACCCCTAATCCTTTACTGTTCCATACCCCACACATGCAACCCCTCCCCCTACTCCGCCCCTCCCACAGGTTCCCGTGGTTCAAGGAGATGGGGCTGAAGTGGTACGGGCTTCCCGCAGTGAGCTCCATCATGTTGGACCTGGGCGGTCTGGAGTTCACGGCCTGCCCCTTCAACGGCTGGTACATGGGGTCTGAGATCGGAGCCCGAGACCTGTGCGATACCAACAGGCTTAATCTGCTCGAGGTAAGCAGGCAGGCACAACACACATATGAATATAATGTATTTTAATATAAAGATCTATTTCAAATTGTCCACACTGCAAAGAGTACCGAAGTGTGACGTCATATCTGCTCGAGGTAAGCAAGCAGACGCCGTCTCTCAACCCACTTATGAATATAAAGTATGATATATAAAGATCTTTTTCAAATTGCCCACACTGAGTACCGAAGTATGACGTCATATGAGCGTGTTGCTAAGACAACTGGCTCCAAGCTATGTGGGTAGAGCGAACATCAGTGATCATAGCAAGGACTTTCAATGGGAGTGTCCGGCACTAGCCAGCTAGACTATGTAAATCAGAGAAAAATTGTAAAGTGGAATAATGGGTGTGATGACACCACTTCGGTACTCAATTAACCATTTGTGTGCCATTTTAACTCCTGTTCTATGGGATGTGTGGGGTTTTAACTGAGAAAAGGGACCATGTGGCAAAAATGAGGTTCGGGATGATATTAACATGTCTTGAATGCTCCTTAACATCGGATGGAAAGGGCGTGCGTAAACTAAATAATGAAAGTCAATAAATCAATCAATCATATCATGGAACGTATAAACAGAAAAGATGAAATAGAAGAGGTAGCACTAATCGGACATGTAATTGAAATGAAGACGGGGGAGACTAAATGTCACATGCACGATTTAATTGTTTTACGGTATTATTTTCCATGCGCAATTGATAAAAGTGGTTTATTTGGCGCACAAAGGGTGTAAGTCTTATGTGACCGAACAGCAGGTCGGTGATGCCAGCCTCTTTCTTACAAGATTAATATAAAGGGCAGGATTGCAGGGCCATGAACGCATTATGGATGCAACCATGGTGACAGAAGATGGTACAGGGAGACACAAGGAGATACCATTACCTGGAAATCATGTTGCAACATATTCAAGACGTTTCGATTTCATAGGTGATCAGAGATAAAGTTCACATTCCTTTCCCTTGGCGTCACATGTTGATGGTGTTACCTGTGCGCGTTGTGCAATAGTTGCAAGTCATGCATTGCGAAAATGGGTCTAGAATTACCCGAATTCTTTCCATCTTTAATCTGGTCCACATTTATCGTTGCTGTTCGTTATAATCAGGTTTACTGTTTTTATCGTGTTTGATGTTTTGATGATAAGATATTGTATAATTGAAATCATTATGATTGATTTTGTATATTCCAAATCGTCATGCCTAGAAAAGTAAAACAAAACGAATCTTGAATCGTTATCGATAACACATCAATCCTTTTATCTCTGGTACGGGTACACTATCTACGCCGTTAAACACCTTGGGGTATATATTTGCCTTTCGTCACTAAACGCGTCACCAATTGTCTTAATAATTGGGTGTGAAATAATTGGTTCCCACATCTTTGGAATGCTACCTGAGAGGGATGACGCTAATCATGACAAATAGTCTGAAGGAAGGTGCGTCAAGGAGAATATGTGATCTGGAAGGGATACGACTTTTCACGCGTGAGGAATGCTAAACGAGGTAGTTTCTTGGGATTATTTGAGCGTTGATACGTCATGTTTGGATTACAATTGGTGGGAATGCATTCGTGACTAGTGACGATATGTCAGAGAAGAAATGTTTATACTTCTGATGTGACTACTGCAGTGACTTCTACTACTACTATTACTTTTGCTACTACTACTACTTCTACTACCACTGTTATAACTAAAGTTCCTACTTCTAAGGAAACGTTGTGCATATCATAACTTAAAACGTAATAGGACATTAATTACAACGCATAATACTAAAACTAAAGGAAATTATATAATTTCATATGTGATAAGACAAAGGAAGGGCGTATGTAGAATGCAGAAAAAGAAGAAGACATAGAAAAAAAAAAAGGGAAACAGAAAAGCAATACCCAAAACTCCTGATAAGACATGTGTAAAGGACGAAGGGATGCGATGGAAATGGAAGCATAGAAATAATACAAGAATATATTGACGGTCCCATCGCAGGAAAACCAGTAGAAAACTTTCAATTAAATGACGGGTGGGCAATAAACAAAACAAGAGAAGGAGACGGAAAACTGATAATGTCAGAGGAAGACGTTCCACTTCTATCACAAGGGGTTATTGTTATCATCATAGTGTCTTGATAGTTGGTTTAACCCGGATTCAACCCACTTCCAAAAACTTATACATTAACGAAAATTCGGGGGATTTGGTAAACCACTTCCGTTGCGTACTCAATCATTGGCCTTGTCCTATAAACAGCTTAGCCTATCCGATGCGCACTCGATTCTGGGACTCCGCCTTCCGCATTTTTTCGACTGCCTTCCGCGGTTTTTCGACTGCCGTTGTGTAGAAATTGCCATACAGCGCGAGGCCTATCGGATAGGCTAATAAAGATTTGTGAATGATCGCAACCTGCTTTGCGATTGATATCCATCGCAACGCTGTATAGAACAGATAGGGAATTGGGCTTGCGATCGATTCAAATCAATCGCAACTCTTTATAAGATTGGGTCCTAATCCCTCAAGCGACCCGTGGAAACCTGCGGTGAACGTGAAAGAGTAGAAGCCAGAACAAAGTATGTATAAGCCAAATAGTTTCGTCGCTATGAAAACCACTTGTTATCTATGTACCAGAGATATGCATAGGGTTCGATCAGTCGCTATCTGTGGAGAGGTTTCACCATCCACTGCGGCGGTATTGCTACTTCGTGTCCGCCTTGGAAATGATAGGGGGATGATAATAAGATCAAATACTCAACTCCTTGAGTGGAGAGATGAGCACACAGTCTTATCTTACGATCCGTGTAAAACACGGCAAATGCAAATAGCTCACTCGTGTGGGATCACGGGGATTGTAGACAAAAGAACAGAATCATTCTAATCAGGGTGAAATGTGGCTGGACAGTGAATGTCAAGAGGCCAATGAATTATATGAGAGTTATGAAAGCTAAACCGTGCTCGCTAGTATTACGGGTTCCAATTGTTTTCTATGAAGCGATGGACTTTTCGAGATATATACATATTGTTATTGCGAATAGCCTATTGACTCTGAAAGTACGATATTACAAACCCCCAAAACGACTTCGATATTTATCCAAATAACTGTCTGCATTTCTTTTAGTAGGTCTGAAGACTTAATAGATATTATATCAATCATTAAAGAGCGTAGGTTTGTGCAATGAACGGACCGAAACTCCGAAAAATGGGAAATTATTGCTTTCCTTTGTTGCATTGGATTACGATCACAATGCATTTGAAAAATAATCAAAGATAATTCATTTGAAAATTAATCAAAGACGTTATAACAGTTTAAATGATTGACCAGTATTTAGAACAGAGGTTTAACGCAAACAGCACAAAACATTATCAATGATTCAATATAATTTATTTTATCCTCGGAATCACAATGATATATATGTTGAGTTTGTTTACATAATGATTACAGCAAATTGTGTGATCATGTGATGGAAATCATTGATTTAGTGAAAACATGAGGTGATTTATTTTGCGCCCCATAAAGTGAGTCTACGTTTAGTTCGCGGTCTGATTCAAACAACTGTTGTGAATACGGATGATTGACTAAAAACTGTACATCACTCTGTCAATATGAGTGCTATATATAGATGGAGTTGTCAGTGTGAAAAGAATGGGAAGTGTTAAAGCAAATGACATGAGCCGGTGACGCAGAGCAAAGCCATTTTGAATCACTGGTTTCTGAATCTGCGATGGTTATCAAAATAATCTGCTTTATCATCATGATCGCCGTGACTCTGACCGAGCGACCGGCCAGCGCTGTTATCGGTCACCCTCCGTGGTGACCGAGGGCAAAAGAATTTTTCCAAGTGACTACGTGACCATTGTGATGAAACAAGACCTTG